>JARJHM010000364.1:0-314053 GCA_033356055.1 Carex pumila
TTATTAAATATGCTTGATTTTTATTGAATTATTTATAAATTTATAAATTGATAGTTGACTAATATGATTCCAGAAGCACTTCGGCCGAAGTACTTATGGGTCAAATTTAATATTTTATGTTCGAAACATTGATCCAAGTAGCTCAATAAATTAATTGTATAATAAACATGTAGAATACTGATTTTTATTATTTTTAAACTTTTTTAACTACTTTTTTATGATATTTGAAAGGTGGCCTTTTTAACATAAAAATAAAAGTATTTTTTAAGTCAAGAGAGGCTATCATTCAAAAATCATAAAAAATAGTTAAAAACTCCAAAAATAGTAAAAATTGATATTCTACATGTTTATTATATAAACAATTTATTGAACTACTTAGATCAACATTTCAAACATTAGACATTAAAATTTGACCCGTAAGCACTTCGGTCAAAGTGTTTTCGGAAGCAATTTAGCCGGATTCTTTCTGAATTTTATTTGCTAATGCATAACTGAGCGAATAATGCTAATATCAAATCCATATCTACCACTCATGGAGTGGATACGTACGAATATGAATATGGATATTAAACAAATGTCCAAATTCAAAATCAAATCCTTTTAAACAGATACGCATACATAGCGGATAATTTACAAATAGAAATTTTAATACATATACAAAACGAATAATTAAGTCATGTGAACTTTAAGATACAAATAATGATTAACAAAATTCAAATATTAAAAGTCATATATTTAAGTAAAAAATATATATTTTTACATTATTGTTGATCCACAAAAAAAGAGAAGAATAACTAATAGAAATTGAATAAAAAATATGAAGGAAGAAAGAAATAATAAAAAAAGACAAAAAAAAGGAACAGAAATGGAGGTGGCCATGGACTGGAAAATGGAGAAGAAAGGGGTGAAAAAATCAGGAAAAAAAGGAAGAAAGAGTGTCCGGATATTTGTTAATTTGATTAGTCCCACGTGGCTGGGAAAGGGTGGAAGATAATTTATATACATACTGGAGTGTAAATAGCAAAAAATTATCTGCGGGCCGATCATCGATCGCAGGTCTGTCTGGCTTAATGAAGGTCAGCTGGGTTAACAGATTTCATTATCTACCACCTACAAAGTTTAAATATGTGGAACAAAGTTGTTACCAGTCAACAACACAACATTACACAAGCATATGAACAACCATAACACTCACAACACTGATATGTGTGTTTTTCAATTAAGCAACAATTTTTTATCAAGGCTTTCAAAGTAAAGAAAATATACTCCTATATAAGAGTATTACCCTATTACCCTATTCCACCTTTTATTCAATCAATAAAAAACAACGTATTTTCAACATTCCAAAATTAAACAATTTATATCTGCAATTAAATGAAGAGTGGGGTTAAAATGCACCCTCATTTTTGTGCTCCAAACATGCACCCTTCCCTCATTTCTTCATTTTTAAAATTCAAATAGTTAATTTGAATCTACCAACGTGTTCTACATATTAAAATGTGCTTGGAGACCAAATTTTACATTTTTTGGAAATCTTTTACTATTTTTTCAGAATTTTTGAAAATCATCACTGTGCTGAAATTTTTATTATTGTTGAGTTTAATAAAAAATTCTGAAAAAATAGTAAAAAATTTCCAAAAAATGTAAAATTTGGTCTCCAAGCACATTTTAATATGTAGAACACGTTGGTAGATTCAAATCAACTATTTGAACTTTAAAAATGAAGAAACGAGGGGAGGGTGCACGTTTGGAGCACAAAAAAGAGGGTGCATTTTAACCCCACTCTTAAATGAATCACCACCATAACTCAATTGAACATATACCACTAGTGGAAAAACTAAAATTATAATCGGTTATTTAGCAATATTAGTATCGGAATGTAACCGATTCTGATAAGGGTGATACTGATACCACACAAATTTGAATCGATTATTTAACCAATTCTAATAGTCACTATTTGGATTGGTTGTTTAAACAACCAATCCAAATAGTCACTATTAGAATCGGTTATTTAATATAACCAATCCTAATATCATTAATCTGAATTGATTATATTAAACAACCGATCCTATATGAGATCATCTAGATCGATTGTTTAAAAGAACTAATCCTAATTAACACTATTAGGATCGGTTCTTTGAAACAATCGATTCAGATTAGCACTATTACAATCGGTTGTTTAAAAGAACCGATCCTAATTGTTGTTTAAACACTTTTTTTTAAAACAAATTGTTATTTAGATCGGTTTTTCAAAATAACCGATCCTGATGTTTTATTGAATAAAAAAATATTTTTATTTATTTGACCAGCTTTCATATATATTTTGCTGGCGAGCATGCTAAATTATTGTTTTTCGCATACAAAAATCACATACACATTCTAAATTAAATCACACATCCTAAATTATCACAGACAATATACTAAATTAAATATCACACACATACACTCCTAAATTAAATATCAAACACATCATAAATTAAATATCATACACAAATCCTAAATTATTACAAAAAATTCATCTTCATGCAAATTAAGTTTACACATCCTACATTGTTGTACTTCTTCTCGACTTTACCTCATTTAGGAAAATTTGAACCCACATTTTCCGAAAGTTGCCCAAGCATTGTACAATATGTTTAGCGGGAATATTCTACATTTTTTAAAAGATAGAAGAGCATGCACAATTAATTGTATATTTTATTATATTTGAAGTAACAATGATTAATTACTTTTGAAAAATATATAAATACATATATACTCTTAAGTTCGGAAAAGCATGGAGGTGTTCATTTATTATGTCTCGCACGAGCAACTGTTAGTTTGTAATAATCTAGATGTCAATAATATGATAATTTATCATAAAGCTTTGTTCATGAATTGAATGTTTATTTATATATCATTTTGTTGCCTTGAGTATTATTGCATTTATGGATCATTTCGAGTTCATAATTGAAATTGTGAAACTCCATAATATAGATAATATATACTCTTAAAATGTCACTGACCAAGGTAATTAGTAGGAACACTAATTACCGCTATAAGGTTAGTACGTGGATTAAAATATGGTTAAGTTTTACAAACCACCTGACACGAGATGTCATTTTAATCACATAGATACATGTTCTAGGAACATGGTATTTGACAGACCCCGAATGAAACATTAAATAGAATTGTGTTCGTGTCATTAATGTTTTCATTCAGTATCAAGTTCTATAGTATGAGGTATTTATTGTTCCCACTAAGAAATATGTATGTGTAAGTGTTATCTAACGCTGTCCATAAAAAGCAGTCATAACGGTAGCACTTCCATATGTATAGCTTAGCTGAGGAAGTGATAGTCTGCCAAAAGTACTACTTGTCTCTCGTATTTTATACGAGCTATAGCATCATTGGGCCCCTTAATAGATTTAGATTATCTACATGCGATATAATTGCAAGAGTAATTATATTTGATAATCTGCTCAAGATTAATAAAAGATTCAGTTAAGCAAGGATGACACACATCTACTTTGAAACTGATCTGATAGCTATATGACAAAAGAACTGACACAAGTAAATTGTTTACTAGATCGTGATATTGTACAGTACAGCATCATCTGTGTAATTGGATGGTCATGATGTATACTACCAGATGCCACTCATGATTATAAAAGTTAAAACAATTTTAACTCTATTTATCAACATAGCACAGATCCTATTGGGTCACACCATATAGGAGCTACTCGGAGAATCTTACTGATTAATTATAAATTGATTATAATTAATATTAAGATGGTTATAATTAATTATATGTGATATAATTAAATTATAAATGTCATATGAAAATGACAAGTAGAAACAACGGTTAATTTATAAGCGTACACGGTACGTTGTATAAAAGTTACCGAACAATAATCGAAACCGAACCGTGAGAAAATATAATTGTTTAGAACAATTATATATATTTTTGATTTGGATTTTAATATTAATTAAGGATTTAATTTTGAGCTAAAAAACCATTATAAATTAAAACCTTAATTAAACTCAAATCCGAAAATCAAAATAATATATATATAAATCAAATATGTTATGCATGTCGGCCAAAGAAAAAATCATCAAAATATATATATGAATAAATTAATGTCGGCCATGAGATGCAAAACTAAATTTGATTTGTTCACTCCTCTAAACCGCCACATTAGGTGGCATGAGGAAAATAGTAATTTCATGCATTTTTGAAAGCTATAAATAGAGGGGTGAGGTGAAAGAGAGATTTACTAATTCACTTGAATTGTGTCTGATCTGTCTGATCGATTTGAGTTTTTATTTTTTCTCTTTCTCGGTTACGGTTTTGGTGAATAGTGTTTTGTAGAATTCCGCAGTTTACGGTATTTTTGGCAAAAGAAATAAACCGCTCTCTGGTTAGTCCTGGTGGATAACCAATAGAGGTATCACACGTGTGATACTTTGAGTCGATTCCTTCCTTGGTGTAGCTCTTCTCACTTAATCTGCATTCCAACTAAGATTTGGAAACGAGGTATAAAAATGTTATATTAATCTATTTAATTGGTAAATAGATTTAATGCTTTAGAAAATCAATTATGGAGTAGATCTGTAAATGAATTAAATGAGGTTTTGATGCCAAAGGAATACTGAAGGTGGACCGCCTTGGAAAGTTTCCTGACATACCTTGTTTAATTCTTAGCTTAATTTAAACCGTAAAAATTTTGTTTTACACACTTTCGCTATTAAGCTAAATCAATGGGTTTGAATCGTCAAAACCCAACAATGGTATCAGAGCTCAAGGCTCTCCCGCTGATTGATTTTCTAAAAGTTATAACTTATGCAAAATTAGGTGCATATACCGCGTATTGGTTTAATTCTTACATTTGCAGCTTAAGTCCAAAACCGATTAGAAATGAGATTTTCTTGGTTCGGTTTTACCGACTAAGAAAGTTAAATTAGAATTAAACTTTCTTTATGTTTTCGTTTTCAAAACTTTCAACTGCATTTGAGTATATCTAAGAATGTGATGGAGCAATAAAGTATCCAAGTAAGAACTGCTAATCTCCACCCGTAAACGACAAGGTTAATGACAAGAAAAGTCTCAACTTTTCGTCTAACCCTCGTTTACATGTCCTGATAGCTCCCCCAAAGGGAACTTTGTCACATTACCAAATTACTCTATGCTTTTGAAATGGCAAAATTTAGTGTAAGTTTTTCGCCTTTTCAAAAACCTTCGGATAAGTAAAGTTCATCGAAGAATGTGATGAAGCAATAAAGTACCAGAGTAAGAGTTGTCATTTCCACACAAGAAAGAGATGGTTCTGTCTAGGAAAGATTGAATCTAGCGGTCCTTGTGACCCCGATCTTTCCTGGGAGCCCCTTTTACACGTCCTAATGGCTGACCGAAAAGGAACTTTGTCATGTTACCAAATTGCTTGATGGACCAAAAAGAATATCTATTTTAAAAACATGTAAACTATTTATATGCTTTAAATGGTATAGAATAAAGAACTGAGCAAAGCTGCAAAATAAAGAATTAGGAACTGATAAATAAATATACCTGACCAGGTCCCGTATATAAGTAAATTAAATTTACTGCTTTGATATGAATTGAATAAATTAGATTTATTGCTTTCAAGGGACCGTGAAAGAACGTGATGCCAAAGAAAGATTTGTGAAGGAACTCACCGTTGTCTTTCTGGTAGACGACTTTCACGTGTCCGTAAGAATGTCTAAAGTCAGTTGCAAGAACTGACTGCTTAACAAAGCTAAACATATGAAAGAGGTACAGCTAAAGAATAGAAATTAATGGGGATCACATTTGGTATTCTTTCTAGACTTCTTTTCCATGACTGCTTAATGAAGCATATGAAAGAGGTCTCTTTAAATACGAATAAAATCACATTAGTTGTTCTTTATGGCACGTTAAGGATAGAAAATAATGGGATCACATTTCATACTCTAGACTTCCTTTCCACGACTGCTTAACGAAGCATATGAAAGAGGTCGCTTAAAGATACGAATAAAATCACATTAGTCATTATTTCTGACATATCCCTTTTAGAGATTGCTGGTACTGTTAAGCATAAACACCAACACATTAAACATTAAGTAATATGCCCTTCCCACTCTATCCTCCTCAAACTATTGTTCATTGGTTGATGATTAAACTACTCAGTAGACATTGCCTTTTGTCTTTGGTGGTCGAGGGTTATGTTCGACATATCAAACCAAATAGAGTGAGGTTACTTACCAATGATTTCCAAAACAGTTTTGGGCTAGGGGCAAAGTCTTCGTTAAATACACGTGATGTTTTAACGAAATCAAGAATCACAAATAGATGTGATTAGCAAGTTTGCTTACCTAAGGTAACTGATAGCCAAGATATGCTTTTTGCAAGTTCGTTATTAGGGGTAGTTCCTACAAAGGATCGGACTAATGACGTATACAATGCTTGAATTATCGATATAGATGCTACATAGTTGGTTCTCATCCTTCAGAGACTACGAGTGTAATAGGAGCATCCGTTGACAAAAGGATCACCCTAAGATGATCATCTCATGGCTATTGAGAACGAATCAAATCATTACATTTAACATTGTAGTGAAAATAGGGATCTTGGTCCTACTGCAAAACGAGAATAGAACAAATTTGTAGTGGGAGTTTTATTATTAGAATAAAACATTACATGAACAAAGCTAAAATCTTTACATTTAACATTGTAGTAATATGGCTAAAGAAACATCCTTCTCTCTACGCTCCCTGCTCAAGAAACAAACACTGAAAGAGGACGGATCCAATTTCACTGATTGATTCCGTGCTCTCACCATTGTACTAAGACGTAAAAAGAGAGAATATGTCTTAAACTCACTTGTCCCTGCTGAGCCAAAAGTAGATGGCAAAGCAGAGGATGTCACTCTGTACAACAAGCACAAAGAGGATGAGCTTGATGTACAAGGTCTCATGGTTAGCATTATGGGTCTTGAATTGCAGCGTCGATTCGTGGATACCAAAACCTATGACATATGCGATCAGCTCAAGAACACGTTTCAAGAGCAAGTGCATGTCGAGAGATTTAAAGTGACAAAATCTCTACTTGGTCACAAGTTGGCCAAGGGAGGCTCTATGGGAACTCACATGCTCTGTATGACGAGCGATGTTGAGCAGCTCGAGAAGCTGAATGCTCCGTTAAGCAAGGAATTTGCTACAGACATTATCCTGCACTCACTCCCTCCAAGCTTTTCGAGGTTCATCATGAATTTCCATATGCTTGGTATGGATAAAAGTCTGCAAGAGCTCCAAGGGATGCTTAGGATCGCTGATGGGGACATGAAGAAAAACTCTTCTATCCTCATGATCCAAGCTGGTGGGAGGAAGATAAAGAAAGCCCCGAAGAAGGTGGTTCCCAAGTATAAAGGCAAAGGGAAAAATGTTCTTAAACCGAATCCTCCCAAGATAAAGGTTGCTGCTTCCTTTGAATGCCATTATTGTAATGGCATGGGTCATTGGAAGAGGAACTAGGAAGTACCTAGCAGATCTGAAGTCTGGAAAGGTTTCCAAGGCTTCAACCTCAGGTATTTTTGTTATTGAAGTTAACGTTGCTACCTCTATTAATGATTGGGTACTGGATACCGGATCATGTGCTCATATTTGTTCAAATATGCAGGTACTAAAGAATAGAAGGAAGCTACGTAACAAGGAGATACAACTCCAAGTTGGAAACGGAACATGAGTTGCAGCCGTGACAGCTGGTAGTATAGAGTTGTATTTGCCTAGCGGGCTTGTAATGGAACTAGAAAATGTATATTTTGTTCCTAGCATTTCCAGAAACATCATTTCAATCTCATGTTTAGAGATGAATGGTTTCACTTTTGTTATAAAGGATAATAGGTGTTCTATATATAAAGATGAGTTATATTATGGATCTTCTTTTATGATGAATGGTCTTTATATACTGGAAATGAATAAACCTGTGTTTAACATAAATAACAAACGACTCAAAGCATCACATGAAAGCACGACTTACATGTGGTATTGTCGCCTTGGTCATATAAATGAGAAACGCATCAAAGAGTTACATAAAAATGGACTTCTTGGCAAATTTGATCTGGAATCAATTAACACGTGCGAATCTTGTTTACGAGGTAAAATGACCAAAGCGCCTTTCTCCAAAAAGGGAGAAAAGGCAAGTGACTTATTAGGTCTTATACACACTGATGTATGTGGACCTATGAGTATTTGTACAAGAAACGGTTTTTCTTACTTTATCATGTTTACTAATGATTATAGTAGATACGGTTATGATTGATGAGACATAAGTCTAAATCCTTTGACAAGTTCAAAGAATTCAAGACTAAAGTAGAAAATCAATTGAACAAAAATATTAAGGCTCTACGATCTGACCGTGGAGGCAAATACTTGAGTTTTGAGTTTAAAGAATACTTAAGGGAATGTGGGATAGTCTCACAGCTCACACCTCCGGGGACACCACAATGGAATGGTGTTTCTGAGAGACGGAATCAAACTCTACTGGATATGGTTTATTCCATGATGAGTGAAGCCACTCTTCCGAAATCCTTCTGGGGGCACGCACTAGAAACTGCTGCACGAACAATAAGCATGGTTCCATCCAAGTCAGTAGAAAAGACTCCATATGAGTTATGGTTCAGGAAACTCCCAACTATGTTTTATCTTAAAATATGGGGTTGCGAAGTATTTGTCAAACACTTGACGTCTGGCAAACTTGACCCCAAAGCTGACAAATGTTTTTTCATAGGATATCCTAAGGAAACGAAAGGATATTACTTCTATTACCAATTCGAGAACAAAATAGTTGTTGCTCGTCATGGTATATTTTTGGAGAATGAGTTTCTCGCAAAAGGAAGTAGTGGGAGTAATCTAATACTTGAAGAAATTCAAGATACATCACACAATACAATATCTGAACCAGATTAGATTAATCCACCTCTTGATACTTCGGCTCATGAGCATTTGGAAGTACCAAATCCATAAGTAGTTGTGGATGAGGTTCTAGTCCCGAGCTCAAGTACTTCGACGCAAGTTGAAGTACAACTGGATCTGCAGACAGTTGTGGATCAAGTTCAACAGCTCGAAGAACAAGTGCTACGTAGGTCAACAAGAATAATCCATGCACCTGAGAGGTACTTGGGACTGCACGAGATCTCAGTCTATGACACTGAAGATCCTTTGACCTATGCGGAAGTGATAAGCATAAATTATATACACATTTAATCTAGGTTTTATTATAAAAACAGCCCCAAATATCTTGTATTTTTAATATAAAGTGATTTAAATATACCTAGAATCAAGTTACTACGGTTGTTTGGCTTTTCATTGTAGGAAATGATGAAAAATGGCGAAAATACTCACCAGTGCGGATCAAATCACCCGCAGTGCGGGTCAGCCCAGCCGCACTGAGGACTTAGTCGCATTTCCAACATCCAAGCGCTGCGCAGGAATTTTCCCGAGCCTAGTGCAGATGAAGTTCCACCCGCAGTGCGGATGAGCCCAGCCGCACTCAATACTTAGCCGATTTCAGAACATGTTTGAAAAGCAGAATCCACCCGCAGTGCGGATCAGCCATCTGCACTGGAGCCGCAGAAATGCCAAATTTACACAGTTTCAACACGGGTTCTATTTTTGGCACTTCATGGACGTGTGTTACAGTTAAATGTGGACAGGGAATCCTGGGAAATAATCCAAATATAACACCCACTAACTCCACTTTCTAGGCTCTTAATTGGGCATGGTCTTTGGCTATAAAAGGGGGTGTTCATTCTCCATCCAGGATCCTCATTCTTTCATTCTCTCTCTACACACACACACAATTCTTAGCAATAAATTCTGGAGAAAAGGAAAGCCTTCAGCCAAGGAGAAGAAGGGTTTCCTGAGCAAGAAGTCGGCAAGATAGAGGTTTTTGATTTGTCAAAGGGTGTAATTACTTCCTTTATTTCATTTCTTCTTATTTTGCCAATTTTTGTAATGGATCACTCCATGAGGGAGTAGTTCTCTCTCTAGGGGTTTAGGTCAATGCATGAACTTGTTTAATTCTATTTTATTCGGTTATTTGTTTTTATTATGATTGTTTTATGGGATTTGATTGTTAATTTCTGTGATTTAATAATTTGTGTTAATTACATAGTTAGTACTTGAATTGTAGTATCCCGTTTTGAATTCGAAAGAACCAAAATTGACTGTGATCAATAGGATAGTACCAAATTATGAATGCAAATACCTTAGGTTTAGGTTAAGATTGTAACCAATTTAATCTAAGTCGGAACTATAGAAATTAAGGTTAGGAATTTGGTGAAGAACCTAATCGTGAAGTCAAACCCTAATTAGGACATCTCAATTCAAATCGGGTATTGGTATGATGGACTTAATTGCGAAGTACCAATATTTGAGGAGATGAGAGACTAACAAGAGCTTATAGGTCTAGGTAACTAGGGTGGGGAACTTCATTGAGAAGTTCGAGTTACCTAGGCACGTTATTAATTTACGAAAGTAACCCTTAATAACATATTAGGTTAGAAACATCATCAAATCATACATGAATTCAAACAAATACCGAATTAATAGAGTTAGCAAGGAATTGTAGACCAAAGACCCTAGATCTCTAAATCTTGAAAGCAAATCAATTCCTTTATTTTACTTTTATTTACAATTATTATTTCAAACTCCTTTCTTTTGGGTATTGAACCCAACTTTAGGAATTGTTAGAACAAACCCCCCAATTTACTTTATTTTATTTTCTGAAATTTATTACTAAAGTTTGAACTAAGTTTTATCGTACTCCCTGTGGATCGATACCTAAAATACTACTTTGATATAATTGTGCACTTGCAATTTAACTCAAACGCGTGTTAAAGGTTTAAAAGGTACATCTTATTGTACTGAAACTTTGTGCATACGCTTTTGCGCGCATCAGGAAGCAATGGATAAGCCCTACTCTGATAAATGGCTGGAGGCCATGAGATCCCAAATACAGTCCATGTATGACAACATGGTCTGGAACCTAGCTGTACCACCTGATGGGGTAAAACCCATAGCTAACAAGTGGGTTTTCAAAATGAAAATAGACATGGATGGTAAGATGACTATATACAAAGCACGGCTAGTAGTGAAAGGTTTCAAACAGATTCTCGGTGTAGATTATGATGAAACTTTTTTGCCCATAGCTATGTTTAAGTCAATTCAGATACTCTTAGCAATTGCCGCATTTCATGATTATGAAATATGGCAAATGGATGTCAAAACCGGCTTCTTAAATGGAAATTTAGAAGAGGATGTGTACATGACACAGCCTGAGGGTTTTGAAGATTCAAAGAATGTTGGGAAGGTGTGCAAGCTTCTTAAGTCCATTTATGGACTAAAGCAAGCATCACAGAGTTGGAATCTTCGATTTGACGAGGAAGTCAAAAAGTTTAGCTTTGTCAGATGTGAAGAAGAACCTTGTGTGTATAGAAAGACTATTGGGAGTACCATCGCCTTTCTTATCTTATATGTAGATGACATTCTACTAATGAGAAATGATATTCCTCTTTTGCAACGAGCCAAGTCTTCGTTGAAGAAAGTCTTTTCAATGAAGGACTTGGGCGAGGCTGTCTATATACTAGACATAAAGATCTATCGAGATAGATCAAATAGACTTATTGGATTAAGTCAAAGCACGTACATTGACAAAGTGTTGAAACGTTTCAGCATGCAGGATTCTAAGAGAGGATTCCTACCAATGTCACATGGTGTTAAGCTAAGCAAGACTCAGTGTCCTTCGACAACTGATGAGCGAAGCGATATGAGTAGAGTACCATACGCTTTGGCTATTGGCTCTATCATGTACGCAATGTTGTGCACTCGTCCTGATGTCTCGTACGCTTTGAGTGTGACAAGTAGATATCAGGCTAATCCAGGCAAAGAGCACTGGGTTGCTGCAAAGAATATCCTTAAATACTTAAGAAGAACTAAATATATGTTTCTTGTTTATGATGGTGATTCCGAGCTTGTAATAAATGGTAAGAACTAAAGATATGTATTCATACTCAATGGTGGTGCTGTGAGTTGGAAGAGTTCAAAGCAAGAGACTACAGCAGACTCAACCACCGAGGCAGAGTACATAGCTGCATCCGAGGCAGCTAAAGAGGGTTTCTGGATCAAGAAGTTCCTTAGCGAACTTGGAGTGGTTCCCAATGTTCAAGGCCTTGACCTCTACTGTGACAACAATGGAGCTATAGCTCAGGCCAAAGAACCAAGATCGCACTCGAAATCCAAGCATGTTCTATGCCGTTATCATCTGATACGAGAGATTGTAAATAGAGGTGATGTAAAGATATGTAGAGTTGACACAGTCAGCAACACAACTGATCCACTCACAAAACCTCTTCCTCAAGCCAAGCACCAGCTGCATACAGCTTCTATGGGTCTGAGATACATAGGAGATTGGCTATGAGTTTTTTCTTTAGATCTACGAGATTTTAGAATACTAGAGATTTGTATAAGTAGGGCCTATGATGATTGGCTCCTAGCTTAAGTGGGAGATTGTTAGTTTGTAATAATCTAGAAGTCAATAATACGATAATTTATCATAAAGCTTTGTTCATGAATTGAATGTTTATTTATATATCATTTTGTTGCCTTGAGTATTATTGCATTTATGGATCATTTCGAGTTCATGACTGAAATTGTGAAACTCCATAATATAGATAATATATACTCTTAAAAGGTCACTGACCAAGGTAATTATCAGGAACACTAATGACCGCTATAAGGTTAGTATGTGGATTAAAATATGGTTAAGTTTTACAAACCACTTGACACGAGATGTCATTTTAATCACATAGATACATGTTCTAAGAACATGGTATTTGACAGACCCCGAATAAAACATTAAATAGAATTGTGTTCGTGTCATTAATGTTTTCATTCAGTGTCAAGTTCTATAGTATGAGGTATTTATCGTTCCCACTAAGAAATATGTATGTGTAAGTGTTATCTAACGCTGTCCGTAAAAAGCAGTCATAACTGCAGCACTTCCATATGTATAGCTTAGCTGATGAAGTGATAGTCTGCCAAAAGTATTATTTGTCTCTCGTATTTTATACGAGCTATAGCATCACTGGGCCCCTTGGTAGAGTTAGATTATTTGCATGCGGTATAATTACAAGAGTAATTATATTTGATAATCTGCTCAAGATCAAGAAAAGATTCAGTTAGCAAGGATGACACACATCTACTTTGAAACTGATCTGATAGCTATGTGACAAAAGAACTGACACAAGTAAATTGTTTACTGAATTGTGATATTGTACAGTACTGTTAGTTCGTAATAATCTAGAAGTCAATAATACGATAATTTATCATAAAGCTTTGTTCATGAATTGGATGATTAATATCATTTTGTTGCCTTGAGTATTATTGCATTTATGGATCATTGTGAGTTCATAACTGAAATTGTGAAACTCCATAATATAGATGATATATATTCTTAATCTTAAAAGGTCACTGACCAAGGTAATTAGCATGAACACTAATTCCCGCTATAAGGTTAGTATGTGGATTAAAAGATGGTTAAGTTTTACAAACCACCTGACACGAGATGTCATTTTAATCACATAGATACATGTTCTAGGAACATGGAATTTGACAGACCCCGAATGAGACATTAAATAGAATTGTGTTCGTGTCATTTATGTTTTCATTCAGTATCACGTTCTACAGTATGAGGTATTTATCGTTCCCACTGAGAAATATGTATGTGTGACTGTTATCTACCACTGTCCGTAAAAAGCAGTCATAACGGTAGCATTCCCATATATATAGCTTAGCTAAGGAAGTGATAGTCTACCAAGAATACTATTTGTCCGTCGTATTTTATATGAGCTATAGCATCACTGGGCCCCTTGATAGAGTAAGATTATCAGCGCGCGGTATGATTATAAGAGTAATCATAATTGATAATCTGCTCAAGATCAATAAAAGATTAAGTTTAAAAGGATGACACACATCTACCTTGAAACTAATCTGATAGCTATGAGACAGAAGAACAGACACAAGTAAATTGTTTACTGGATCGTGATATTGTACTGTACAGCATCATCTGTGTAATTGGATGGTTATGATGTGTTGCCAGACGCCACCCATGATTATAGAAGTTAAAACAGTTTTAACTCTATTTACCAACATAACACAAATCCTATTGGGTCACACCATATAAGAGTTAATCGGAGAGTCTTATTGTGATTGATTATAAATTGGTTATGATCAATAGTAAGATGGTTATAATTAATTATATGTGTTATAATTAAATTATAAATGTTATGTAAAAAGAACAAGCAAAAACATTGGTTAATTTATAAACGTGTATGACACGTTATATAAAAGTTAACCGGTTAATTTATAAATGTGCATGACATGTTGTATAAATTACCGAAACAACAACCGCAAGAAAAATATATATATAATTGTTCAGAATAATTATACGAACATTATTTGTGTTCGGGCCGAGGGCATTCGGGTCTTTTCAGATTCGTGCTTATCCGTATGACGTGTCATCAATCCTATCCAGATGACACGTCATCGATCTTATCCACATGTCATCCTTATCCATTCAATGACATATCTTGTAAGTAGGCATATGTTGAGGGGTATTTCGGTCCTTTGCGAACCTCCTCAAAAGCCTGTAAATAGAGGGGCGCATGTAGAGAGAAAAATCACTAATTCACTTGTATCGTTTCGTGCAGAATCAAATCGGTATTTTTTCTCTTTCTCGGTTTCTCTCCCAAATGGTGTTTCGGTTGAGAAAAGAAAGTTATACGTAGTTGACGTATAATCTTGCTGGTTTTTGTGGAGTATATTTACGGGATCGATGAATAGTGTTTTACTGAATTTCGCGGTATGTCAGTTTTGCTCATTTGATGAAACTGAGTAACCGAAAATTCGTGTTTACAGGTTTTCGTCTTTTCCCTGTGAATAGTGTTTTTGCAGAATTCCGCAGTTTACGATATTTCTGGCAGAAGAAATAAACCGCTCTCTGGTTGGTCCTGGTGGATAACTGATAGAGGCATCAGACGTCTGATGCTCCGAGACGAGTCGATTCCTTCCGTGATGTAGCTCTACATGCTCGGTCTGCATTCCAATTGTGATTTGGAAACAAGGTATAAATATGTTATATTAATCTATTTAATTGGTAAGTAGATTAAAGTTTTAGAAATCAATCATGGAGTAGATCTGTAAAAGGATTAAATTGGGTTTTGATGCCAAAGGAATACTGAAGGTGGACCGCCTTGAAAAGTTTCCTGACATACCCTGTTTAATCCTGAGCTTAAGTTGGCCATAGAAATTTTTGTTCTACGGTCATTCCGAACCTTAAGCCTAAACGGGTTTTGGTTACCGCGAAACCCCAAAAGTGGTATCCGAAACCCAACAAGTACAGCATCATATGTGTAATTGGATGGTCATGATGGATACTGCCAAATGCCGCTCATGATTATAGAAGTTAAAACAGTTTTAACTCTATTTACCAACATAGCACAGATCCTATTGGGTCACACCATATAGGAGATACTCGGAGAATTTTACTGATTAATTATAAATTGATTATAATATACATGATATAATTAAATTATAAATGTCATATGAAAATGACAAGCAGAAACAACGGTTAATTTATAAGCGTACATGGTACGTTGTATAAAAGTTACTGAACAATAATCGAAACCGAACCTTGAGAAAATATAATTGTTTAGAACAATTATATATATTTTTGATTTGGATTTTAATATTAATTAAGGATTTAATTTTGAGCTAAAAAACCATTATAAATTAAAACCTTAATTAAACTCAAATCCGAAAATCAAAATATATATATATAAATCAAATATGTTATGCATGTCGGCTAAAGAAAAAATCATCAAAATATATATATGAATAAATTAATGTGGGCCATGAGATGCAAAACTAAATTTGATTTGTTCACTCCTCTAAACCGCCACATTAGGTGGCATGGGCAAAATAGTAATTTCATGCATTTTTGAAAGCTATAAATAGAGGGGTGTGGTGAAAGAGAGATTTACTAATTCACTTGCATTGTGTTTGATCTGTCTGATCAATTCGAGTTTCCATTTTTTCTCTTTCTCGGTTACGGTTTCAGTGAATACACTACTACAGAAATGGTCATTGTACACTGCACATTCTACACGGATTTGATAATTTTACCTAAAAACCGTGGAGAAATTCTAATTTTTTGGAAGTCTGAAATATGTGTGGGATCTCTACACGGATGTTTACTAAAAAATAAGTGTAGAAAGCCATGAGAGAGCTACACGGACGTTTATCAGGAAATGTACACGGATTATTATTTAAATAACAGTGTAGAAAGCCTTGAGAGAGCTCCATGAATATTTAATTAAAGACCCGTAAAGAAAGGTCGGCATTGTACACGGATGTTTGTTTAAATTAAAGTGTAGAAAGCTTGTGAGAGCTACACGGCTGTTTCATAAAACGCCGTGTAGAAAGGTGTCAATTATACACGGTTTTTTGTTTAATTAATAGTGTGGAAAGCTGTTAGAGAGCTCCACGGACGTTTAATAAAAAAGCTAGTGTAGAAAGGTTATTTTAGGGTTTTGGTGAAGGACGCGCCTTTTCCATCACCAAGTTGGTTATATAAAAGGCCTTCTCCTTTCCAGCGCCGATTTGATCAATTCTCTCTCTCTCTCTGTGATCTGATAATTTCAGAGGTGGATGAAAATCATGTTTTAATAAAGAAAGAGCTGATCAAATAAAGAGTTGGACGAAGATCTTCGAAAAAAAAGGAAGAGGTGAGATGAAGGACCTTCAGAGCTGGATGAAGAGTCGACTCTGAAGGTTCTTCATCCATCTCTTCCCTTTTTTTTTTGAAGGTCCTTCGTCTAACTTTTTACTTTCACCTAGCTCTTTATTTGTTAAAACATGTATCTTCTTCCTCCAAAAGAAAAGAACACTACTGGATAATTTCAGAGCCAGCCGGATGAAGAGTTGGAGAAGGACCTTCAAACCGGATGAAGAGCCGGTCTGATTTGTGCGCTAAAGTGTTTTTGGATGATAATTTCAGAGCCGGATGAAGATCTAGTCGGATGAAGGACCAGAGCAGGATGGGGAGTCGATGAAGAGTCGGACGAGATCGTCCGACACTTCATCCAACTCTCCATCCGATTCTGAGGGTCCTTCATATATCCAGCTCTTCCAGTCCTTAATAGAATTTTTTAGTTTATATGGATTTAACTTTTGTAATTAATGCTCAATAACAATTTTTATTTTTTGTATAAATTAGTGTACATGAATTTTTTGTTGAAATTGCTATATATGTTGGAATTCTGGATTTTAAATGTCTTCCTCTGTTTTGGAAATTGTTTGTTCTGCCAGTTGAAAAACATTAAAAAAAAAAAACACACAATGCTACACGGACTTTTATATAAACAACCGTGTAGAAAGGTAGAATTAAAAAATAGGTTTTTTCTTTTAATTAAAAGTGTTAAAAAACAATTCTACACGGCTGTTTATATAAAAGTCCGTGTAGCTCTATCAAGGCTTTCTACACGGATTTATAGATAAATGTCCGTGTAGAAAGGTTTAGGGTTACAGAAAGGCTTCTTCCAGCGCCGTTTTGATGAATTACTCTCTCTCTCTCTATTGAAAGGTTGGTCTATTTCTGCGCAACAAGGATCGAGACCGGAGCTGAGATCTTTGAAGTTAATTTGCATTTCTCCTCTCTATCTTGCTAAGGTTAGTCTTCCTCTTTTCTCTTTCTCGAATTTTCTGGTACTTATTATTGCTTAATTATTTAGGTCAATTATTTATTATTGCATGCATGCTTGATTTGTTTAGATATGTAAATAATTAGTGTATTGTGGTCCAATAACCGACCTATTGATGCTTTTAGGTCCGTGCCCGTTCAAAATTAATCCAATAGGGATTAAATTTGGATAGTCCCCTGTTTGGGACTGCTCTTTGAATATTGTGTCTCATTTAGGATGTGAACACATATTAGCGGGATTTAATTAGTGTTTGAGAAAAGTTCGTCAGCATTTCTCCTTATTGCTCCTACGAGTATGTGGTTTTTACACATACTTGGGGAGTTAAGGGGAAATGCTGCCGAATTTTTCTCAAATACTAATTAAATCCCGCTAATGTGTTCACATATGAGGCATAATATTCAAGGAGTGGGTTAGGATTGTAAACCGGCCCCTTTGTAAGCCAATAATTTGTAACAATATATGTTGATCGACCACCATGATTAATTGGAACCATTCTTTTAATTTAATTTACAGATGGATCGAAGTTGGATGTACGAATTGCGACGTGATAGTGCAGAATATTTGGCTCGCGTTGATGAGTTCATAAAATGTGCCGAGAGTTATAGAGTGAAGACAAAGGATAACGACATCTTGTGTCCTTGTAGAGATTGTAGCAATTTTAAAAGATTTGGGGACTCGGAAGAAATTAGAGCTCATTTGATTTGTCGGGGATTTCAGAAAAGGTATACATGTTGGTTTATGCATGGTGAGAAAATTGGGGAATGTAGTGCTACCAATAGAAATTTTGTTTTGGAAGACAATGTTGATATTAATGTAGAAGATGTTGATAATTTTGAGCTTCATTCCAACGATGATTTTGAGAATGTCGAAAACTTCGATAATGTTCTTCAACTTGATTTCAACGAGGGTGTTTGTGAGATTACTGATGAAAATGTAGAATACGATTTTACTGAAAATCTAGAGGACATGTTACGTGATGTGGAAGATGAAATTAGTGATAAAAATTATAAAAAATTTCAGTATATGTCTAATGAATCCAAAAAGCCGTTATATCCCGGGTGTACCAAATTTTCAAAACTGTCAGCTGTGTTGAAATTGTTGAACTTAAAAGCAGACAATGGTTGGAGCGACAAGAGTTTCACGTCCTTATTAGAGCTCTTACGAGAAATGCTCCCAGATAACAACGAGTTACCCTGTACAATATATCAGGCGAAGAAGTTGATCTGTCCAATGGGCTTGAAGGTCGAAAAAATACATGCATGTCCGAATGACTGTGTATTGTACCGTGGAGAGTACGAGGCCATGCATGTTTGTCCTAAATGCGGTGTTCCACGGTACAGACGTAAAAACCAGGACACTGACGATGGTAACGATGAAGGAAACAAGGGCCGGGCTCCGGCTAAGTCGGTGTGGTATTTCCCGATAATACCGAGATTCAAAAGGTTATTTGCAAATCCCAAAGATGCGAAATTATTGCGTTGGCATGAAGAAGAGCGCAAAAGGGACGGTAAACTAAGACACCCAGCTGATTCTCCTCAGTGGAGAAACATTGATAGAGATTTCACAGAATTTGGTGGCGAATCAAGAAACCTTAGGCTAGGGGTGAGCACAGACGGAATGAGTCCGTTTGGAAGCATGAGCAGTCGGCATAGTACTTGGCCAGTTCTTATATGCATCTACAATCTCCCTCCTTGGTTGTGCATGAAACGCAGGTATATAATGATGTCATTACTGATCCAAGGACCCAGACAACCTGGAAATGACATAGATGTATATCTCGCACCATTAATTGAGGACCTCCAAAAATTGTGGAGGGATGGCGTCCGGGTGTGGGATGCGTACGGCAAAGAGCAATTTCGAATGCGGGCCATGGTATTTTGCACCATAAACGATTTCCCTGCGTACGGAAATTTATCAGGCTATAGTACTAAAGGAGCAAAAGCGTGCCCTATCTGTGAAGATGACACGCAGGTGCTGAGGTTGAAAAATTGTAAAAAGAATGTTTTCATGGGGCACCGTAGGTTTCTTCCTATTAATCACCCATATCGTAAGAAGAAGAAAGAATTCAACGGGAACACTGAGCTTGGAGTGGCACGTCGTCCGTTAGACGGGAAGGGTGTATTCTTGCTGGTTAAAAACCTTAAAGTTGTTTTCGGAAAATGTGCCAAAGCACCCCCAAAAAATATTTGGAAGAAAAAGTCCATATTTTGGGAGCTACCGTACTGGAAATATTTAGAAGTGAGACACTGCCTAGATGTCATGCATATTGAAAAAAATATTTGCGACAGTCTGATTGGCACATTGTTGAATATTCCGGGGAAGACTAAAGACGGTATCAATGCTCGAAAAGACATGGTGGAAATGAAAATACGACCCAAGCTTGCACCGCAGGATAAAGGGAAGCAAAAGGCATACCTACCTCCCGCAATGTGCACAATGTCGAAGACCGAGAAAACAAGCTTCTGTAAATGCCTTCATAGTATTAAAGTCCCATCAGGGTATTCTTCGAATATTAAGAAGCTTGTGTCGATGAAGGACATGAAATTGATTGGTCCGAAATCCCACGACTGTCATGTTTTAATGACACAAATGATTCCTGTTGCAATCCGGGGAATTTTACCAAAGCCCGTTCGGCAAGCCATCATGAAGCTTTGTTTTTTCTTCAATGCAATTAATTCCTGTTGCTAAAATTGGACGCTCTGCAAAAGGAGGTCGTCGTTACTCTTTGCCATCTTGAGATGTATTTTCCGCCATCTTTTTTCGATGTTATGGTTCACCTTGTTGTTCACCTTGTGAGGGAAATTAAGATTTGTGGTCCCGTGTTCCTGCGGTATATGTATCCATTCGAGAGATTCATGGGTATTTTGAAAAGTTACGTAAGGAACCGACATCGGGCCGAAGGTAGCATCGTAGAAGGATATTCCACGGAAGAGGTGATTGAGTTTTGCACCAACTACATGACCGGTGTTGGTCCTATTGGCGTTCCAAAATCTCGATACGAGGGAAGGCTATAGGGAGTAGGGACTATTGGGTTGAAAGCCATAGTTGCTGGTAGAGATGAACTGTTAAAGGCACATTTAATTGTACTACAGCACATGGCAGATGTCACTCCCTATATAGATGAGCACATGGGAATCCTTCGACAACAGAACTACACGAGAAGTTAGAAGTGGATTACTGACGAGCATAACCGTTGTTTCGTAGGATGGCTGAAAGAAAGAGTGAAGTCACACTCCGAAATGTCGCCCGTAATTGAAACGGTTAGATTGCTGGGCCAAGGACCCCAAATGGTTGTTAGAACATTCCAAGGATACGAGATTAACGGATATACATTTTACACTAAATTACAAAGTGATAAGAGCACCATGCAAAATAGTGGGGTGACGTTGGTGGCGACGTCTCAAGAATTTAGTAGATCAGGGGATGCCCGGCCTGTAATGGCATCGAAGTCATATTACGGTGTTATTGAAGAAATTTGGGAGCTCGTTTACAATTCTCACCTCAGCATTCCCTTGTTTCGGTGTCAATGGGTCGAAGACCGTGGTGTTAAAGTTGATAACGACGGGTTCACACTGGTTGATTTTAACAAAGTCGGATATGTTGATGATCCGTTCATACTCGCCAAGCAAGCAACTCAAGTCTTTTATGTCACTGACCCGAGTGATGCTAGGTGGAGCATCGTCTTACCCGGAAAAAGAAGGATTGTTGGGATAGAAAACGTAATCGACGAAGAAGAGTACGACCAGTTCGATGAGATACCTCCATTTTGTGCCGATGTGCAAGCTGAGATAGCAACAACTACTGAAGAACAAGACGAAGCAAATTACATGAGATCTGACCACAGTGAAGGACTATGGGAAAATGTTCAAACAGTGGAAAAAAAGAGAAAAAGGAAAAAAAAATCCAATGTATAATATTTATTCCTTTTAACCGTGAAAATTTTCATATTTCTGTTCCAGGAAAAAAAACAATGTATAATGGCAAAGGCTTCTATGGACCAAAGGATCAATTTGTATATTTTTATTTTCAAAGTTCAAACAGTCGATCCGAACCGTTCATCTTGTTCTCCATATTAATATGTGCTTGGAGACCAAATTTTACATTTTTCTGAATTTTTTTACTATTTATTAAGATGGGTACAAAAAATATCAAATTCAGACCATTGAATTTTGTACCCATCCTAATAAATAGTAAAAAAATTCAGAAAAATATAAAATTTGGTCTCCAAGCACATATTAATATGGAGAACAAGATGAACGGTTCGGATCGACTGTTTGAACTTTGAAAATAAAAATATACAAATTGATCCTTTGGTCCATAGAAGCATCACTCATATTTATTTCTTTTATAATATTTCAGAGATGAAGAGCCGAACGAAGAGTCAGACACGCGAATCTTAAAGCAGAACCGACGGTGAGAGAACCCATCGAACAGCCCCCTCTTCCTTTAAGAAGAGTCGTTTTGATCGTCTTTCTGAATTCCGTACAAAAAAAGGAGTCCTACACGGACATTTAACAAATGTCCGTTTAGCTCTGTTATTATTTTTTATTTATTAATAATATTTTAATGACCCCAATATTTTCTACACGGGCATTTAACTTAAATGTCCGTTTAGCTCTCTTTTTTATGTATTTCTTTTTTTTGCATATTTTAAAATGTTTAAAAACATTTCTGCCCAGATATTTAGCTATGAGCCCGTTTAAATTTTGCATTTATTCTTAAGTTTTTACATTTCATTATTTAAACTGGAAAAGGAAACGACGCTCCAAACTCAATATATTTGCGATCAAATAAAGAGAAATACACTTCTTATATACAAAATGGCTACGAACAATGAAGAACCAGTGGCGGAAGCGAACAAAAAAGAACCAGCACCTGTATACGGATATTTCCCGAAAAGCTGGCCGTGGCCACCCCTGTCAAAGCCAAGGCGGAGCCCTAGGGGCCATCCTGATCCAAAGCCCTACATCCGTAGGGCCAAGCGTCAGCAAGCTCTTGTTCCATTCCAGCCTTTATGATTTTTTACTCGTTTATTAATTAGTTTTTCCAGTTTTTTGTTAAGTCTGTATTATCTTTTACTTTGTGTTATGTGAGAACTTTTATAATTGTTTAAATATGATTTTGTATGATCTGTTGTTCAATATTATGATTTCGTATCATTGTTTAAATGAAGTGTTTTTTTTTCAGTTTACATATTAAATGCGGAATTTAAGAATAAAAAAATAAAGGCAACTTATTATTTATGTAAGTACCAAAACAATCCGTTTAGGAAGGTTTTCTACACGGATGTTAAATTAAAAGTCCGTGTGGAAAACCTTTCTACACGAAATTCTAATTAAACATCCGTGTAGAAAGGTATTCCACACGGTTAAACTAGAAAGTTTTTCCACACGGACTTTTAATTAAACATCCGTGTAGAAAAGTATTCCACACGGACTTTTAATTAAACATCCGTGTAGAAAGGTATTCCAACACGGACTTTTAACTATACATTGGGTATACATGTTTTTAATTTCCTAACAAATTTTCTATTTTATAATTAAATATAACATCATTTTGTACTGCTAAGTTATATCTATAAATTAATTATTTACATAGCATCATTTGTTTAACAAAAAAGAAAAATTTATATAAAACAAAATTGATTAAATTAAGAATAAAATTTATATCACATCAAAAAGGATCATAGCTAATACATCCTATATCATCAATTCATCATACACAAAAAACTGATTAAACAAAATACGGAAGAAGAAAACAGAAAAAAGCTAGCTAAATTAATAAAAGATGCCTTCATAAAGGCCCTGGCGTGATGACCCCGGCCTTCTTCTAATCCAGGGTCTCTTTGGCCTGGTCCAGTGATCGCCTCTCCTCATGTACGGCTTTGGTGGTGGGTGCCCCCTTGGGCTTCGGCGTGGCACATTTGAAGGCGGCCACGGCCATGTCCTCCTGTAGTTGGGAGGAGGCATGAGATAGCCGGGAGGGACTTCGAAACCGGGAGGGAGTTCGAGATTAACATCAACCTCTTCGGGCGAGACGTAGCCGGAAGGCAATGGCCACACGTCTTCTTGCACATTTGAGGGGTGAGCACTGCCGGTCGGAGGGACTTCGGCCATTTATACTTGCAAATAAGATTTATTTGATCGAACACTTTTATATAGAATTTTGAAGAGCCGTTTCGTCTTCTGAGAAATTTAAATTAATAAAGATTTGCACACGGACGTTTAATGAAATATCCGTGGAGACATGCTCTATCATTTGTAAACGGTTTTTTACTTAAACATCCGTGTAGGAAGTTAAAAGATTTGCTATTTAAACACGCAGGTGCTTTTTAAATAATTATCTAATGGAAGTCGGAAAGACGTATCTTCAAACTCTGAAATTTTATTATTTATAAATATTCGAGTTTAGATGCAAAGCTTAAAAATATAAAAAAAATATAAAAATGTCTTTATATTTCGAACTTCCAAGGCGCGCATTTTTTTCTGCGTATGTATGGAATTTCTACACGGATTATTAATGAAATAACCGTCTAGAAATGTCTTCCTTCACGGATGTTTAATTAAATATCCGTGTAGAAAGGGGTTGAGCGAAATAAAATGCGTGCTGGGTCGGCCTGGTGATCACTTTCTTTCTTTTCAAAATCCCTTCGTCTCCTCTAAACCCTAAACCCACGTGCTTCCTCCTCTCTCTTTCCGTGGTTCCTCTCTCTTGGTGCTGCCACTGTTGGTGTTTCGCTCTCTGTTTCCACTCTCTGGTGCTCTCCTCTCATCTCGTCTGAACCTCTAAGCTCCTCTCGCTCGCTCGGTAGATTGTAGAAAGAACGATGACACATTCAGGTGAGGATAATGTAGAGAATGTAGCTATGATGGAAGAAGAGGTATCGCCGGCTCGGCCTGAAAAAAGGAAAAGAGGTCCGACAATGTGCAAGAAGATCACTGAGCAGAATGAAATATTGCCAATCGAATTCCAGAAGAACGGCTGTGCGAAGGGTGAAAATCTGGCAAAGTACTCCAATTTTTGCGCCGTCACAGTGAAGAAAAATGCATCTATCCTGGTTGAGCGCTGGGATAAGTTTGATGATAAGAAGGACAAGGACCAATGGTGGAACATAGTGAAGATAAAGTGCCTAACAATTCTATTTTTTTTTAGTAGATGAACTTACATGCCAGTAGTTTCGTTGTCAATCAGGACCAGTGGAACATCGTGGACGACCCAAAAGGCAAGATAAAGAAAAAGACTTTGAGGATAATGAATGAAGCTTGGAAGCAATTCAAGAGCACGTTGAAAAAACATTTCATGGATTGAGAGAAAGATCTGTTGCCAGTGTATCCTTGGCTGACACAAGAGGTGTGGGAGGAGTTCCAAGCTTTGAAGAAAACAAAAGAATTCAAGGTATGTAAATTTAGGTAACTCATAGTAGAGCATCTCCAACAGTGATTGCTTATGGATTGCTTATGCTGATGTGTCAATTGTTTTTGTAATTGCTGGGTTGTATGGCTATTGCTTATTTAGCAATTGTTGGAAAGAATTGCTTAATAAGAAATCCTTTTCTAGAGATGAGTTGGCCAAATGTTTAATTCTTATTGGTCAAATGTTTGGTTGATTATTGCACCAATGTAAGAGTGGATTGCTTAATTTTTAAAATTTTCATAATTGATAATTTAGCAATTAATTTCAATTGCTGGATTGGAGATGCTCTTAGTTTTTGTTCTTTCTCAACCTGTACTCATCTTCCTTAAGTAATGGATTTACTTTGATGTTCGAAGAAAAAAAGTGAGAAGGGCAAGAAGATCGCCAAAATGAACAAGTACCCGCACAAATTAGGGTCGGGTGGTTATGAGGGTAAGTCGAAAGAATGGGCAAAAGTTCTTTCGCAAAACAAAGATTCTCCCGTGGTTAAGATCCAAAATCACAGGGGCCAAGTTTGGGTCATGGGAAGATTTGAGGTAACCGTTGACGGGCGGATAGTACTCCCAAAAGACGTGGAGCCCATTGCTCATAAAATGGTAAGAGCCTTTTCTTATAACTTTCTGTCATTCAAACAAAATCATAACTCTGTGTACATTACTTAGTGTTCTGTTATAACCAATTTTTTAATTAACAGTTGGAGGTGGAGGAGGAGGTCATTTCTAGTGCCCGGACTGTCGCAAGACAAGAAGATTCCTTGTCCTTAGCGCTCCCGAACCCAGAACACAGCGGTTGAGTTAGGGGCAGAGGGGCTTACACGGGCTGGAAGGAGGAATTCAATGGACCAAAACCCCGGAGAACACCTCGTGCCAATGTCAACAAAGACGAGATGGAATCAAGGTTGGCGCAGGTGCGCCAGGAGGTACGCGAGGAGCTTACAGTGGAGTACAACCGGAAGCTGGCTGAGCTGGAATCAAGGATGGTGAACCAAATGCACCAAATTAGGCAGCCTTACGAGGATCAACCTCCCGTTTCTCCGGGAGTTCGGCGAAGTAGTCAGGCATCCGGGACCGAAGTGCTAGGTGGCTTGGACAATCTAAAGGTAAGCACTACTTGTTCATAATCGAAAGGTATTGTTGATTCTCGCAGTTAATTCGCTAGACAATATTATTTCATTCTAAAGACAACTAATTGCTGATAATTATTGCAGGAGGCCACAACATGCAACCTTGTCATGTATTTCGGTACTACCCCTATGACCATTGCTAAGGGCATTGTATATCCTCCTGCAGCCGGTGATAAGTTGAGGCCCAACTATCTCCGCGTAGCGGTTGAGAAGATCACGCAGGATTGGGCTGTGAGAATACCGCTTCCTGTCCCTGTCGATGAAATGGTGGTGCTTGAGGATGCCCACTATGCGATAGTCCAATGGCCGAAAAATCAAATTATTTTGGACAATGTATATAATCTCCAAATACAATAGGATATCTTATTCAAATCATTCTTTTCAAATACTTGAAAAAGACATATACAAAATTTGACATAGGCATGAAGAGTTGAAACAATCAATCAGGATGAAGCGTTGTCACCGGCAGGGGACATGGAATTAGCCTTGGTGTCTGTTGCGCCAGAAGTGCCTGATGCGCCAGTAGATGCGTCAGAAGTGCCTGATGCGCCGGTGGATGCGCCAGTGGATACGCCACTAGACCGTACGGGGCTCACAGCAGAAGAGGTTAGCCGTTTGCCTAGTCAGTTGCAGACTCTCCACGCCCACTTGATCAAGGCACCCAAGGACATGATGGCTGTTACCTTCAGTGTGCCCCCGGTATGTTTCTACACGATGGCAGGGAGGTCGTGCTGCCTTTCACAGAATTCAACGACTTTCTACAGGCCGCCTCGTCAAGCGATAAATGGCTCGATGTGAGAGTCATCACCGTTTTCCTCATGTTAGTGACCAATCAATTATTTAAATCATGTGTATAGCACTCAAATATATACTCTAATTTAAAATGATGATTTTTCAGGTTCCTAGTCCAGAAATGCCGTGAGATCGCATCGAAAGGTAACGTGAACTTGTGTGCACTTTTGGACCCTGGCAGAATTAATGTAATGATGTTGGAATGGTATCCGAATGATTGTGTCGACTACTTGCGTAAAGCGATGCATCATGCTCGTCGGGATCAAAAGAAATTTCTTCTCCTGCCATACCACCAAAGGTAGGATACTTGTAACCCTTATTAATTGTTTATATTTTCAGTTAAAGAATTACACAATGAACCATAGCAAACACTTGTGTCACTATTACATGCTGAAATATATATGTCACTAATTTTATGCTAAAGTACTACAATTCTTCTCCCCCCACAGCTCCCACTGGTGTTTGTTGGTGATTGTGCCACTTGAAAATACGATTCATGTCATGGATTCAAAACGGCCCGGCAAATCCATCACCACTCGCCAGTCCAAAAGAGTCGTGCCTTTTATAATTAAGTAAGTTATCTAAATATCACTTGGTTTGATTTTTTTTTTATAATTGTGGAATTGCTAATTACAGACACTCAATTTTGTCAGGGCTTTTCAGCAATATCTTAAAGAGGGTGGAGTGCAAAGCACGGGTAAGAGCAGAAATAAAATGAATGGGCTCTGGAGGGAGGTGAGCACACTATAATTTTATAATTTCATATTTTTGGGTTCAAAAATTTATTGTCATTCTGACATAGGCTGCTGGATGTAAATTTCAGTGCCCGCAACAGATTGACGGTTGGGAATGCGGTTATTACACGATGATTTTTATGTTTCACTTTGTTGAATTCATACAATTCAAATGGCCAGCATATCCGGTATGTAATTCATATGTTTTGCCTTGACTTGTCCATACAATTAATACTGATTTCCTCTAAACTTGTTTTATTAGTTGCATTGTTATAATTGCAATAATTTATTTATATAAAGCAAAACAGAGATGTAGTTGCCATATTTTTGTAACTTGCATGTTTTGAATTTTTTGTAGTATTCATCAGATTCAAGGAGTTACTCCAACGAGCAGTTAGATCACGTTAGATGTATGTGGGCAGATTTTTTTACAAAACAATTTTGTAAACCAGAATATGGATTTGTATGATCTTTGTATAATTTAGTGTACATGAATTTTGTATTAATTTTTTATATAATTTGGAAATTTCCAAAATTTTGGGGTTTTGGTATTCTTATTTTGGAAATTCTCTGTTCTGGAATTGATCTGATTTTAAATGGCTGGCAAAACTGGAGGCTAGCCAAAAAAAATCAAAAAATTAAAAAAAAAAAGTAGTTCAATTATACACGGACATTTTAAAAATTATCCGTGTAGAAAGGTTTTTCCACATTAAAAAAATAAAGAAGAAAATTAATACATAAAATTAAATATTAAAAAATAAGAGAGCTACACGGATATTTAATTATATATCCGTGTAGAAAGGTTTTTTCAAATTAAAAAAATAAAGAAGAAAATTAATACATAAAACTAAATATTAAAAAAATATTTAAAAATAAGAGAGCTACACGGATATTTAATTATATGTCCGTGTAGAAAGGTTTTTGCACATTAAAAAAATAAAAGAGCTACACGGATATTTAATTAACTATCCGTGTAGAAAGGTTTTTTCACATTAAAAAAATAAAGAAGAAAATCAATACATAAAATTATATATTAAAAAAATATTAAAAAATAAGAGAGCTACACGGGTATTTAATTATACATCCGTGTAGAAAGATCTTTCAATATTAAAAAAAAATTAAAAATAAGAGAGCTACACGGACATGTAATTAAATATCTGTGTAGAAAGGATTGTCCAGATTAAAAAAAATTAAAACATAAGAGAGCTACACGGATATCTAGATAAATAACCGTGTAGAAATCTAATTGTACACGGCTTTTTATGTAATAATCCGTGAAGCTCGGTTATGGAGAGCGCCAGTGTCAAGGATTTGTAAACGGCTGTGTATGTAATAATCCGTGTAGCTATCAGTAATTGTACGCGGTAAATATCCGTGTGTATATATACAAGGATTTTCTACACCGTGACAGCCCATGCGGCGGGAAATCCGTGTAGCTCGCTTGTTTATGTCCGTGTGTAATCACTTATTCTGTAGTAGTGATAGTGTTTTTGTAGAATTCTGTGGTTTACGGTATTTCTGACAAAAGAAATAAACCGCTCTCTGGTTAGTCTTGGTGGATAACCAATAGAGGTATCACACGTGTGATACTTCGAGTCGATTCCTTCCTTGGTGTAGCTTTTCTCACTTAATTTGCATTCCAACTGAGATTTGGAAACGAAGTATAAACATGTTATATTAATCTATTTAATTGGTAAATAGATTTAATGCTGTAGAAAATCAATTATGGAGTAGATCTGTAAATGAATTAAATGAGGTTTTGATGCCAAAGGAATACTGAAGGTGGACCACCTTGGAAAGTTTTCTGACATACCTTGTTTAATTCTTAGCTTAACTTAAACCGTAAAAATTTTGTTTTACACACTTCCGCTGTTAAGCTAAATCAATGGGTTTGAATCGTCAAAACCCAACAACAACATGACATAATATGTACATTTCCAGTCGGCTGGTTGTTGTGGGCACTATATAACAAGTTTGAAAAAAATGAAATGTATATTAATGATGAGCATACAAATGGCTTATATGTCTAGATGTTGTGGGCACATTCCCATCAGACATTAAAATTTGGTCTCCAAGAACAATTTAATATGGAGATCAACTTGAACGGTTTGGATCGACGTTTAAATTTTGAAATTGAAGATATAGATGTGAAGTAAAACACTCATTTTACTTCGTGAAGTACCTAGCCCAACTGTGTGTGTGTGTGTGCAGAGTAAGGCCACCATACATTGCAATGTATAAACATTTTGGTGCATTGGACTCTAAATCACGGGATCCAAAGTCCAAATTACCGATCAAAACTGTTCATCTTGTTCTCCATATTCATATGTGTTTGGAGACCAAATTTTACATTTTTTTGGAATTTGTTTACTATTTATTAAGCCACTTTGAAAATCACTGATTCAACGGTAACAGTAAAATCAAAAGGCACCGTTGAATCAACAATTTTCAAAGTTCAACACTGATCCAACACACACACACACACACACACACATGTATGTATATATTTATGTATATCTCTCTATTTTCAAAGTCCAACACAATCAATTCGGATTATTAAACCTGATTAACTTATCAAAATGTACTTGTAAATCAAATTTCATATTTTTTAGAATTTTTTTTATTGTTCTTTCAGATAGTAGAAAATCATTGGTTTCGGATGGTTTAGAATTTTCAATCAAGTGATTTTTCACCTATATTTAAAAAAAAAGTACAAAAATTCAAAATTTTTTTATTAAATTTGATTTGCAAGTACATTTTCATATGAAGATGATGTTGAAATGTTCATATTGACTGATTTCACTTTAGAAATGAAAATATGAGACTATACGCTGGTTGATTTTTAATATGCATATTACCATAGCCTTACTCGTATACCATGTTATATTAATGTACTGTTGTCATGCTATCAGACGATTGATAATTTATAAATGAAAAAATAATTCAAATATTATAACGGTAATTAAGTTGCTTGAATACAGAAAGGAGTTTCTCCGTCTGTAAAGAAATGCAGAAAATGAGTTTGTTTGATGATAACTGAGTAGGTGTGATAGGTATCCAACTTATTTTTGGATTCAATGAGCTCCAACACCATCCGAGAGGCATTAATTAAGATATGCACTGAAATTGAAGTAAATTAATATGCATGGATTTAAAACGGATGCATCTTAATGCAAATCGGACGGTGATTGAGTTCATCGAACCAAAGTAGATCTGATCGAGATCAGATCTACTCTTATGTGATCTTATGCGATCTCTTATTGTAAATAAAAATGACGAACTAAGAGAAATAAATTGAAATAAAGATCCTATACTATGGTATGATGAGGCCACCCAACCACCAATCCGTGCTGTGCCGTAATATATAGCTCTTGAAATTAACTGATACCACAGTCTATAAGAGGCTTACAAGTTGATAATTGAGACTGCAGCGCAGAGACAAACCACGCGGCAGGGACCCCACAGGCAAATAATAAGTCCAACAGTCTCTAGACTACCCTTTGCAACCACTGTTCACAGAAACAACAATACAAGGTTTTTTGTCTTTTTGATGATTAATTGGTAAATTCTCACAAAAATAATTTAAGAACGGTTTTTAAGAAACCAAAATGGAAGCTTTTGTTGTAGTACCTGGCACGACATCTAACCCTAGAAATTCACGCAATTACGTACAATGTCGTTCAGAGCTCATTCGAGGGAGTAGGCCGGCATCTAGGAGCTCAGGTGAGGGATAGAGGCGTCGTGAGTGTCTCCTCTGCGAAGCCGTCAGGCTTGCAGATTTACAAGGATTTTATCTGGGCAGCGTTGTAGGGTCTCTGTCGAGGAATTAAATTAATCATTTAATCTGAACCGTGTAAGCGGAGTGAAGAGCATGAGATGGAGGAATTCTCATCCTCTGAGATATCTCATATTTTGTGTGACTTGTGGAATATCTCAACCGTTCCAATACGTTCTACACAGATCTCAAAGCTCAATTAATACTGGCCCCTACGTCATCTCCGAATAGGCACCGGACACGTTGGTCACGCAAAATATGAGGCATCTCAGAGGATTTGCACTCGAGACGGAGGAGGGTAAGAAAAATAAAAATAAAAAAGAGATCGCTGACTATTTTACCCTTCCGTAAAAAAGTTCTGTTAAATTTAATGCGAGATGCGATGATTAGAGCCTGCGTGAATTAAATTAATCATTTAATATGAACCATTTGAAAGGTAAAATGAATGATTGTGATTTAATTTGATTTTGCTGTACCATAGCGAAAATAAGTTTACTGTACTATAGACAGCCCTATAAAAGTAATATATTTAATATTTTTCTTTATAACAAAAATACTCACTAATTATTAATCAAACATTATCATATTAATTATATCGTCGGTAATGGGAACAAAATATTCTTTATCTATGTCCTTACTCATTTAGCTAATGAATAAATATTCTTATCCATACTCATATTTAATAAGCTAACAAAAAAAAAAAATCATATATACCTACCTTATCGAATATAGTACGGTTTGGAGAGGCAGAAATTGCAAAAAAAAAATTCGTCATCAGAAACAGGAAAAGTAGAAAATACGATTTCAGTCAACACGATTTGGAGAGGCAGAAATTGCAAACAAAAATCCGAGTAGAGATTTGACAAAAAACGATTTCACTACAGTGAAAATACATACTTACCCTCCTTGTGTTTCTCTCTCCTCTCGCATTACCAGTCACAGCATAGGCTCTCTACCAAGCCTCTCTGTCCTGGAGCAAATAAAGAGCTCAAGATCCCCTTCCTCTTGTTTCTCTCTTCCCAAGTCTTTCTTCTAAAGCCTCTCCCTCCTTCCATAACGTCAGGTGCATTGATGGCATTATTTTCTCTCCACCAAATCTCCTCTGCCAAGTCTCCCTCTTCTTTGTCCCATTTGGATTTTAGATGGCATTATTTGTAAATTAAGTTTATTGGTAGCTTTATTTGGTATTGTTCAACATTGAATTCTTTCGTTTAACTTACTGTTATCATCAATAAAATTCAATTCTAAATCAATGGGACTGATAAAGTTCAATGCCTAATCATTTTCCTGATGTTTATATTTGAAATGTGAAAGAAAATAAAAGAGATAACATAATTTATTACTTGTTTTCTTTTCATGACAGCCATATACAACTAGCGGCGACATCGCTGCCAATTACGGGTGTGAAAAAGGAGGTGCCAAAGAAAGCAAGCAAGATTGAGTTGGAAAGTGTGGTCGGTATGGTTGCAATGTCTACTGCAAGTGGTGGTAAATTTGACAAAAAATTACCAGGAGAGAAGCCTCCAAAGCACTCTGGGAAACATAGAAAGGTGTGTATTAATTTTTTTTTATTTGTTCATTGTGTTAGAAACTGATTCAAATTAAATTTTGGTATATCTCAGTTTGGTTTTGCCATGGGAAATCTAATTTGTACCTGTCAAACTGAAATGAATTTTTTAATTCATAGACTACAATTTTATGAATTTTTTAAATTTAAATTGAATTTTAATCGAAAAGGCAAAAAATTGGTTAATTTTGTGAGTTTTGAAATTGAGAAGGGTAAATTTGATATTACGTATGTTAGAGGTGAAAATACTTAATTTTGAGGTTTTTGAAGAGTATACATGTAATTCATGCATGAAATTTCCCCAAATTTTTATTCACCTAAAGGAGAACAACAGTATTGTGGTTCAATTTGATTGGTACTGGTATGTATCAGTCAATACTGCAACAACTTGACTGGTACACTTATTTTTTGGTATAATAGGCACATTTCCCTCTTTAATCTATGCTGTGTATTTGGGTAAATGTGTTTTTGAAATTTAGAAGGCCAAATATGATATTATGAATTTTAGAGGGGAAATATGTAATTTATAGGTTTTTGAAGGGTATACATGAAATTCCTATAAACAGCTGTATTGCGGCTTAATCTGTTTGGTACCAGTTTGAATTAGTCAATACTGCGACATTTTGAGTGGTACACTTGTCATTTGGTATAATAGGCACATTTCCTATTTTAATCTCTGGAAGTATTTTTTTCGCTGAATTATTATTTTTATCTATTTTTTGACCGAACGAATAACAGAATATTATTATCTTTGTGCAATTTCTGCCAAATGTGGAGGGTAAAGGAATGGGATCTAAAGAGAAGCAACAAACAGACAAGATACTTAACAAGTTGCTCTCTAAGAGCTCGCATGAAATTCTTGATGTCAACAAGGTATCAAATTATTAAATTAACCCCTTGTATATTTTTATCTTGTAAAATGTAAAACATATTATCTGTTACATGTTATTCACAATTTTTTAATTTATTTTTGTTTTGTTGTTTAGGCTGTCACTATGTGTAATGTGAAGAAAGAGAAGCAAGGGAAGAGGGAAAAAGTATCAAGAAACTGATATGAAAGATTTAATTTATGCCCCTGATAACTGACAAGTATCAAGAAAATCCTGCAAAATATAACCACCAATGTTCAAGGTGCTACAAAATAGGCTCATTTGCATTGTAAGCTTAGTTTAAGATATCATTAAGGATAAAATAAAGAAATATTTATATTTCTATCATTGTGTATGGTGTCATGGGTCTTGTCACTAAAGAGGAAACTGCAAAGAATTTATTTAAACTAAATAATTAATGCATGTATTTGAGTTGCCGCAATAAGTTTTTCTTTTTGGGGGGAGTATAGATATTTAGTTCTCACAAGTTTATAAATAAGTTTGTGCTTACAAGTGACCTGGGGAACTAACTGAAGTTTAACACCAAGTGACAATAGGATTGGATATTTTGACGTCACTGTGCTGACTTTATGCAAAATTATTTTTCAGAGGTTCTTTTTCAAGTCGCAAGTAATTGATACCAATAAACTTGACATCAACTATGCATGGGTTACAAAGGAAGAATTGCTCAAGTATTTTCCTGAGCATGCCCCCTCTTTGATAAGATGCTTATTAACATCAAGTAGCTGTTGTTTTGTTTCCTTGTGATAGTAGCTAGGGAGCTCCTATTTAGCATTGTAATAATACGATTGGGAGGCAACAAGAGAGCTCATCTATTATTGTGATTTTGATAGAATTTTATGTTATTTTAATATCTTTTGATTCTTTTTACTTGAGTATTCATCAGCTTGACTTATTTGAACCTTTTTGAGGCTTATTTACTTTTAGTCATTCTTCAATTTCTTGGTCGATAAATTATAGCCTTCATTCTTTATGACTTGTTTGAATTAAAATTGGTATTTTACTTTTCCTTAAGGGCTTTTCAAAGCAAATTTTTTTTTTTGGATCATTTTTGAGAAGATGGACATCGTAGAGATAGAGAAAGGGCACAAATGTGGAGCGGAGACTAGCTTTATTAAATCAATTCAGGTCAAAGAAAAATATTTTTTGACGTGGCGTTGAAAAAAAATTGATTCACAATTGCATTAATGCAGGAGTTTTGCAATTAAGAAATAAAATTGATTTCAATTACTCTATAACAGCTGTTTGTAATTGCAAATCAATTGCATCATTGGAGATGCTCTAATATAGTATTAAGCTCTAAGTTTATTATTTACTTTTATTATTGATGAACACATAATGAAGAAATAATTTAAAGAAAGTGATCAAAATAGTATTTCAATCTCCGTTGCAATGCACGGACACTAAAATAGTTAATATAACGCATTAATTAGTGATTTTCAAACACCACAATAAAATCTGCCCCCCAACAACCAATCAAGGTTAATATAAATGAAGACTTGACCCTCATTTTTTTCAAAAAATATCTCCCCCAACAATCTATTCTCCTTTGCCATTGCTAAGAGCTGAAAGCCACAATAAAATCTCCCCCCAGCAACCAATCAAGGTTAATATAAATGAAGACTTGACCCTCGTTTTTTTCAAAAAATATCTCCCCCAACAATCTATTCTCCTTTGCCATTGCTAAGAGCTGAAAGCCACAATAAAATCTCCCCCCAGCAACCAATCAAGGTTAATATAAATGAAGGTTTGACTCTCGTTTTTTCAAAAAATAAATCTCCCCCAACAATCTATTCTCCTTTGCCATTGCTAAGAGCAATTAATTCAAGATAGCTAAACGTGATAGTAATGAACATTTCATCCTCCCAAAGTGAGCCTCGCCCAGTTATGCCAGTTGATATTATCATTGCAGCAATAGAAGGCAACAATGCATTAATAACACGTCTTGGATTAGAGCCCAAAGAACAAACAGAAATCAAGGTAATATTCCACAACTAATTCTTGCTTATACCTGTAAGCTACCTAATTAACTTAATAGGGAAGGGAAACGCATGTTCGCATCGTGACGTAATACTAAAACATGTAACATTAAGTTTTCATTTTATTTATGATATTACAGTTTTTCTTTAATATGAAGACGGAGATTTAGTCTTCCAAACTTTCCGTTCAGTTTCAAACTTGCACCACCGATCAAAGACTACTTATAATATTATTGTTGTTGTTATTTTTTTAATGATTATTATTGTCATTAACATTGCTATTCTTCTTACCGTACGTTATTTTAATATTTATCAAAAAAACTTTTAGGAGGCATCCAAATCTTTAAATACATCTTTTCTTATCATAAGTCTGACTAATAAACCTCTAGTGGTCATTTGATGTTATTATTGAAAATTTCCCTTCTGCTTTCAACAATCACTGATTACATAAAACGCTTCCATACATGGTTGAGAAATGGGTTTATACATGGTTTTGCAACTGTGTCTACGGGAGTCGTACAATAGGGTCGGTAAATTGTACATGGTTTTAGAATCGTGTATGAAAACACTAATCCTATACGGTTATTTGATTAAAAACCGTGGATAATTCATATTTTTTTTGTCGATTTTTTTCCCCAAAACACATCATATGTAAAGTAAAACCGTGTATACAAACATTATCCCAACATGTTTTTTTATTATTAAAAACTGTGTATAATTCAACTTTATAGAAGAAAAGAAATCATATTTAATCCTAGATCTGAATTCATATAAAACCTTATATCTGAATTCCAAAAACACTAAAATAAATTTCAATAAACTATGCATTTAAACACAACACATACCATACCAAAGACATTATATTTACCAATAAACAACAATTTTTACAACTATATACAAATAATTAGTTACTTGAATAACATTCTAACTGAAAAAAATAACAAAAAGAAATCCTAGATTTGAAACTTCATACATTTACAAGAACAATATCTAAGAAAAAAAATATGGTAATTGACACAAAAAATAGAAAATTAGAAAAAAAAAAAAAAAACTTAATCGGAAACTTTAACTCAAGTTTTGAGTTCTTCCCTTTTCTTTTTTGGGCTGAAAATTCATGTAGATCTTCTTGTGAGCTTTCCAAAAAGTAGTTATACGCTGAAATCGGACACTCAAATGCTGAGATATATATGTTTGACGTTTCTTTGTCTGAGATCACCTTCTTGGTGAAGATATCGCATCTCTTGCCTTATGCCTCACCCTAGTCTTACCTATTTAGATGAGATGTCTTATAAAAATACATGTACAGCCTATACATGTAGAACCTACAGGAAGAAATGTTTTAGAAATGACCTAGAAAAAATAGAGAGAGATGATAATAGGAAGATACCAATTTATAATGTGGAAAAAATTGTATTAATTTTTTACATAACACATGGATCATATGGTAACTGTGTAAAATTGTTGGACCATTACATATATGTCCAACAAAAAATACGCTTCAACATTCGAATGTAGTTTTTTACTAAAAAAACCATGTATAATGTGCATAAATTTTTCGAATAGTGTTTTCATTGCTTTGTACACGGATTTAATGAAAATTTAAGCAAACGTGTATAATTTTGAGCAAACGTGTATGCTTTGCTTTTTTGTAGTAGTGAACTATTACTCTAGATTTATGCTAAGGTATAATTATTTAAAATTAACTTATAGGTATTTTTGTTGTTAAATTAATTGATTAAAATAAAAATTACTTCTATTAGGTACGAACAGCTTAAATACATCTTACAACTACTCTAGAACATTTAAGAAGTATTTACATAACTAACAGTACTCCCCTCACAAATTTAGACATAACAACTTTTAACCAAAAGAATATCCAATCTTATGTTGTTGAGTAAATCAATTAAAGCTCCATTTTTAGATTCGTAAAATTTATTATGGATCATCAGGAAAATGGATGAGATAGCATTTTAAAATGAATGAGATAATATTTTAAAATTTAAATACTTTTAGATAGATGTTTAAATGATTGTGAGTAGTATTTTACAAGGTTATAAAAAGAGATTTATATGTTTGGCTATTAGCGTTGAAAATAGAAGTTAGACAACATTAGAAGGTTTTAAAATACGTGAGAGAAGCACTTGGATATGATGGCTCAGGGACTATAATATTTCTCATTAAAAAAAAAAATTCTATACTAGATCATTTATTGCCCATTTTTTAACATCAATGTTACATCTCTATCGCATGTACTTTTTTAAATATAGCCCAAAACTTGTGCAAATTAATCAAGAATACACAAATTTGTAATAATGCATCACATATACATGTAAAACAATCATGATTTTAAGTTTATTTTGTACAAATTCATGATGACAACAATAAAAAAGTTTCATAATACGACCATATATATATATATATATTCTTAATTACAAAATCGCTTCTAAATATTGATTGTAGTCACCTTATTATACATATAACATATGCATTAATTAGATGTAATGGAAAAGCTACAGTTGTTAGTCTTTAGATATTTTTTTTTCTTTTGAAACATACGACCTAATTAAACAAGTGGAAACATGGAAGTAAACTGAAAGCTTCTTCTGTGGTCCAATTTTGCTCTGATATTGTATTATGAGCTGAAATGGCTGTCCTAAGAAGCTGATAAACAATTAATATATATCTTTCTCGGGAAGGGTACAAGATAAATAATAGATTGGTGTTGGTTTTAGATAGAGTTAAATGATTTTGACGCTTCTAAGCGGAGCTATTGTCATGGAGATCATAAAAGCATTGAAAATATCGTTACATAATTGGAATGTTCTCCAGCCTAATTAATTATCAGAGCAAAATGACTGAGAGATGTGTCCTTAATTACCTCCTCTCTCTAGTTATCTTCTCAATCTAGAAGATATTTTTGAAATATGTTTAATTTTGTTGCTTTAATGAAATTTATATTACATTGTCTAATCAGGTGACTATAGATGCCTCTGATTTTGATTCCGAACAAATATCAGAGATAAGAGACAACCATACTGTCCAATTCGAGCTGATCCAAAGTGCAACAGATTTTGGGGACACTCTTCTTCACATACTTATTACTAAGGAGCACAACGAACTTGCTCTGAAGGTCTTTCAAAGAGAGATGTCCCTGTTGCTAGCACAGAACAAAATGTCAGAGACACCCCTGCACTATGCTGCAAAGGTCGGAAACGATGAGGTCATCAGAAATCTCATCGAAAGTGGTCCTTCTGTTGTCGTGGAAGCTCTAGAAAAAACAAACAAAGATGGAGAAACAGCCTTACAAATTGCTGCCAAATACGGCAATGATGGAGTTGGGTGCCAGCTGCTGGATTTGGGTCTAAGAGAGTCAAGGGAGATTAAAAACAAAAGGTTATCTCTATTGTACATGGCTATAGTCGAAGGATGTTACAGCATGGTACGTACCATGTTAAGAATTGAACCTAGTTTAGCATATGCCCAATTTCCTGATGGAACGTTTCCAATTCATGTTGCTACACGAAAGGGCAACATGGATTTGATAAGGTATTTCACGAAAGAGTACCCTCATTGTGTCGAGTTACTGGATCCCTATGGAAGAAATCTTTTTCACATTGCTGCAGAGGAGAATCATGAACATCTTTTTCACACTGCTGAAGAGGAGAATAACGAAGATCGTGTTCACAATATTGCTGAAGAGGAGGAACCCAGCAGCTATTGTGTTCACATTGTTTCACGAAAATCTTTTTCACGTTGGTACAGAGGGGAAAACCAGGATAGAAAACATGAAGGAAGTACCCAGCGCAGAATCACATTGCACATTGCTAATAATGCAGAGCTGAAAAATGCAACGGATTATGAAGGAAATACCCCGTTGCACATTGCAGCCATGAAGGGACACAGGTCAATTATGAGAGCTATTTGGGAAAACAAGAAGGACGACCTCCCCAAAACAGTCCCAAACAAGGAGGGCTTAACCCCGTTCGAACTTTCCGCTAGGCAATTGAAAGCAACAAAGGTATGCCTAAATTAACAAACACAACACAGAAAATTAGCAAATATGAATTCATTTACTCTAGACACCCATTCAACTAACCAATGCCAATATAAAAAATGTAAAATATTCAACTTTTAGCTTTTTCTTGTAACAAACCTATTTAAATTAATTACGATATTATTAAGACTAGACACGTGAAATCTACTAGTCCAATCCATAATTTCTTTACTGATTGCGAAGATTAAAATTAAGAGTTTATTGCCCTCAATCATAAACTCAATTTATATTTAAATTACAATCATTCTATACGAATTTAAATACTTTAGATCTTCTAATGTTTTTCAGTGTATTGGAGTATGTATGAGTTATCACGCACCCAATACAACAAATATATTTCTTTCCCTTTAGCAATTTTTTTCATATTAGAACTTGACAATTGTTAATTAATTACGTACGCAAGTGTTTTACTACTATGAACTTTGATATCTGTTGTCTTTTGCAGGATATTGACTTATTAACAAAGATTGAGAGGTACATTCAGACAGAACGTAATAGATTTACTCTAAAGTGGTTTGACAAGGTAATGGAACCAGATCTACAGTTTGAAAATATATCGGAGAGAGCTCAATTCATCGGACTGGGCTCCGTACTAATAACAACTGTAACATTTGCTGCCGCTTTCACAATCCCTGGAGGTTATACCCAAGACCATGGTACACCAGTTCTTGGGAGAAAATACGCGTTCCGGGCATTTATTCTAGCGAACTCTTTGGCATTTATGCAAGGATTCGTAAGCTTAATTACGATTATTTCGCATTCAGGTTTGTCAGATCAACTTGTTCGTGGCATCACATTTGCATTATACTCAATGGAATATGCAGCAAATTGTATGATTGTGGCATTTGGATTGGGATTGTATGTGACGATGGCTCCAGTTTCTATGCCTATCGCCATCCTCCTCCTTGTTTTTTCTCTTTATTTTGGGTCTCCTGCCAAGGTTTTATTTATTACCACAGGACAAAAATATTGTTTAAAATTAGATTTCCTTCGAAATTCAGAAAAATGGGCTTATGTCAAGGGCATCCTATGGTGCAGTCATGTGGCATTTCATGTTATGTGTTCAGTTTTCATATTCTGTCTGGCCTTACTGTAGCTCTGTGTACGTGTTCCGTTTTCATAATTAATGTCTTATTTGTACTGTATAATTAATTTTAACATATAAATAAATATTTCATGCAGCCTTTTGTTTTTTATGTTCTCTTATTTATGATATTATGGAACATTCTTCATGTTCTTGTTATTTTCACTCTTGAACAGGGGATGGTTTTTTTTTTTTTTTCTTTTTTCTTTTTTTATGCAAGACATTGGAAAATTAAACTCTGGTCAGTTGTTTGTTATCAGCAATATTTATGTGCTTTTAAGTTAACGGTGTCTCCGTGGCCCATGTTAATCGGCTAGTACTTAAGATATATAGTAGAATTACAACACGTAAATCATATATGCTGTGAAATGGATGTGTTAATATGTTGCATGCAAGCAAATCAATCATCATCGTCTTTTCAATGTCATATTCGATTAGTAAAAAATAGTCTTTTGTTTCAATTATAATTTAATCGTTGTTAAATTAAACAAAACCAGTTATATGAACTTACGTGGCAGATTTGGATCGTAAGCCTTATTTTCTTATGACTAGCTGAGTCACTGTTGAGAAATAAAGGCCTCAGACCCGTGAGGATATTTTCGTCATAGGCACTTTTTAGAAAAAAATAAAGAGCTCACACTTTAGGAGCTTCAATTTATTTATTTCTTTTTAGGGACTGTAGGGACTGTACCGTTAGGATTTTTTTGTTACCGTTATAACTTTGGCTATATAAGCCATGTACACAGTAAAAGAGATATAAGAGATAGACACAATATTTCATCATATAAAACCTCTCTAATCTCAAGTGTTAAACTCAACATGGTATCAGAGCATATCTGATCCAAAAGAAAGCTTTCGCAAACATCTCATAATCAACATAAATCGGCAAAACTCAGCAAATGGCAGGAGTTGTTCCAGATCCAACTGCTGAAACCAGTCATCGACAAACCACAATAATCAGGCACCAAACTGAATTCAATTCATCTCAAAAATTAACCAATGTGTCCTTGGATGGAAAAAATTATATCCAATGGGCAAAGGCTGCCAAAGTTACTCTCAAAGCAAAAAGACTGCTTCGGTATGTCAATGGCAGTAAAAAAAAACCAACAACAGGAGCTGATGATCAAGAGGAATGGGATGTGATAGATAGTCAAGCAATGACATTAATCACCAACTCAATTGATCCACAACTGACCACTTGCTTCTGGGCTTGCGAGATAGCAGCAGAGCTATGGCAAGCCATTGAGAAGCAGTTTAGTGATCAAACAAACCATTCTAAAATCTACCAACTAAAAACCGAAATCATCAAAATTACTCAAGAATCAAGAGACATACCAGAATTAATCGGACTTGTAACAGCCAAATACGAAGAGCTCAAACTATACAGACCACCAACCACTGACCTTAATGTGCTCCGAGAACGAGAAGACATGGATAAAATTTACACATTTCTGGCAACCCTTGATTCGAGCTATGAAGCCATTAGAGCTCAGATCCTCCTCTCCAAAGAGAAATTGACATTCGACGATGTCACAGTCCGTATCCGGCAAGAGCCAACAAGGAGAGTTGCAATGAAGACCTCCGACTTGAACCCGGAGCCGGAGGCTCATGCCTTCTCAGCCCAGTACCTCAATGCCAACGGAAGGGGAAAGGGGGAGATAGAGTGATGCTCGCACTGTAAGAGGGATGGCCATACTCAAGAGAAGTGCTGGGTGCTTCATCCCCACCTCCGACCTAAGAGGAACGATCGGAATCAAGAGGCGGCGAAGAAGAAAAACTTCTTCAAAAACCTAGACCCGAAAGAGGCAAAGAAGAAGGGGTTGATCTCTGTGAAAGGGGACCAGAATGAAGAAGAGTTCATGCATTCTTCACGGGTTGAGCCAGGCTATAGCGAAACCACAAGACTGGACAGACTAGAGTCCATGTTGTCTGCATTACTGGGCCAAAAAATGGGCCAAGGTCCATTCTTATCTCAATTAAACGTTAAAACCAAAAATAGCCCAGAATATTATAAAATCTGCTCCAAAAATCTGGTAGAAGGCATAAAAAAAACCAGAGCCAGTGAACACCTTCTGAATATAGATCATGAAATTAGGTGTTTAACTATAGGACTCACAACCAAAAATGCACCTCAAAATTGTACCAAATGGGTCCTTGATTCCAGTGCCATCGACCATATGACCGGGAATCAAAACTTGTTAAAAAATTATCGTCCAATTAATAATGAACAATTTTTTACTGTTGCAAACAATGAAAAAAATTAAAATTAAAGGATGGGGCATGATTAGTATTTTTCCTAAAAAAATTCTTCAAGATGTCTTTTATGTTGAAAATTGCTCCGTAAATTTATCATCTATTAGTAAGCTTGCTAAAGAATTGAATTGTGAAATTGTTTTTAAAGAAAAAAATGTTATTTTTCAGGATCATTTCACCAAGGAGAAGATTGGTGAAAGTTTCTTAGAAAATGGATTATATTTTTTGAATAGCAACAAGATTATTTTCAACACTAGGAAAAATGAGGATTTAAGTGAACTTTGGCACAAGCGGGTGGGACATCCTTCCGACAAGATACTTAAACATATGTTTAATTTTACTAATATTGATTGTAGCAAGTGTGAAGTTTGTAAGCTTGCCAAGCATACAAAACTTCTTTTTTGTAACTCAAATTCTAAGAGTAATGAATTTTTTGAGCTAGTTCACTCCGATGTGTGGGAACCCGCTCTTGTAAATTCTTACAATAACTTTAGATATTATGTTATATTTATCGATGATTTTTCAAGAACAACTTGGATATATTTGATGAAAAATAAAAGTGAAGTTTTCTCTCACTTTCAAACATTTGTAAATTTTGTAGAAACTCAATTTAATAAAAAAATCAAAACTTTTAGAACGGACAATGGAACGGAATTTGTAAATCAAAATTTCTTGGATTTTATAAAACAAAAAGGAATTATTCATCAAACTTCTTGTGTTTATACTCCCCAACAAAATGGTATTTTCGAGAAAAAAAACCGTCATCTACTTGAGATGACGAGAACACTTTTATTTCAAAATAATGTTCCAAAGTTATTTTGGTCGGAAGCCGTTCTCACCGCAACTTATCTAATAAATAGGTTGCCTAGTGCCATTCTAGAGTTTAAATGTCTAATCGAGATACTTTATAATAAAAAACCGAGTCTCGATCATTTGAAAGTTTTCGGTTGCATTTGCTTTGTTCATAAAAATAAAATAGATAAATTGGATTTCACCTCAATCAAAACCATTTTTGTTGATTACTCTCTTGAAAAAAAGGGATTTAAGCTATGATCCGAAAACAAAAAAACTCTACATCTCAAGAGATGTAACTTTCCTAGAAAATGAATCATTTTATGATAAAAGTGAAGAAAATCACTCTAATAAATTATTGTCAAATGAGTTTGTTATACCTTATATTACTAATCCAGAAAGAAGAGAAATTCTTCTTGAAAATGTTGAGATAGGTAATCAAGAATCTGAAGGAGATGAGCAATCATTGGAAGAAACCGAGGAAAACGAGAATTATGGAGAAGTCCAAACGGAAGAAATATCATTAAGAAGATCTAGTCAACAAACTCAACCTTCAACAATATTGAGGGATTTCGTCACATATTCGGTACAATATCCCATACAAAATTATATTTCCTATAATAATATTTTTCATGGTCATTATGCATTTTTAAACTCTTTGTCAAAAATAGAAGAACCAACCAATTATGAGATAGCAAAATTGGATCCAAAGTGGTGTAAAGCAATGAAAGAAGAACTACATGCCTTAGAAAAAAATCAAACTTGGGAGTTGTGTGAATTACCAAAAAATAAGAAACCGGGTGGGTGCAAATGGGTGTACAAAGTCAAATATAATTGTGATGGCACTATAGAACGGTACAAGGCTAGATTAGTAGCCAAAGGTTATACCCAAACATATGGTATTGATTATCATGAAACCTTTGCACCCATAGCTAAAATGAATACGGTGAGAATTCTCTTTTCCATTGCGGTTAATAAAAATTGGAAATTACACCAAATGGATGTAAAAAATGCATTTCTCCAAGGGACGCTTGAGGAGGAAGTGTATATGTCCCTACCCCCCGGTCACAAAAAAAAAGGAATTTCTAACCTTGTTTGTAGGTCAAAAAAATCAATCTATGGATTAAAACAATCTCCAAGGGCATGGTACGGTAAACTTAATCACTTCTTATTATCTTGTAATTTCAAAATGAGTCTAGCTGATTCATCCTTGTTTACCAAGCATAATTCTTATGGTACCACTGTGGTTTTGGTTTATGTTGATGACATAATTGTAACCGGAGATAACCAAAATGAAATAGAAGATATCAAAAAGAACTTGAAACAAAAATTTGAAATAAAGGATTTGGGCAAATTAAAATATTTTCTTGGGATAGAAATTGCCCATTCTACAAAAGGGCTATTTATATCACAAAGAAAATACACTTTTGATTTGCTCAAAGAAACTGGAAAAATAAGGTGTAAACCTGCCATCACACCAATTGACACCAATATAAAACTCAATACCGAAGATGGTGAACCATTGAGTGATATTAATCAATTTCAGAGGCTAGTAGGAAAACTAATTTATTTAACCGTAACTAGACCGGACCTTGCTTTTGCCGTGAGTCAAATTAGCAAGTTTATGCATGCACCAAAAACACCTCACTTAGATGCCATTGATAGAATATTAAGGTATCTAAAGGGTTGTCCCGGAAAGGGAATTTGGATGAGGAAAATTGGCACTAATGCAATATGTGGCTATTCCGATGCAGATTGGGCCGGTAGCTTCGATAGAAAATCGACCACTGGTTTTTGCACATTTGTAGGCGGAAATCTAGTCACATGGAAGAGCAAGAAGCAAAATGTCGTGGCACGATCAAGTGCAGAAGCAGAATATCGAGCCATGGCATCAACCGCAAGTGAATTGACGTGGATTAAGCAAGTGGTGACCGATTTGAATGTGAAGGTTAATAAACCGATGCAAATGTTCTGCGACAATCAAGCGACAAGACACATTGCAGCAAATCCAATATTTCACGAGCATACCAAACACATTGAAGTGGACTGCCACTACATTCGAGAAAAAATTCAAACTCAAGAAATCGTAACTCCGTTTGTCAAGAGCGAAGATCAATTAGTGGACATATTTACAAAAGGATTAAGCTCCAAAGTTTTCGATAATATTTCATGCAAGCTAGGATTATATGATCTCTATAAACCTAGCTTGAGGGGGAGTGTTGAGAAATAAAGGCCTCAGACCTGTGAGGGTATTTTCGTCATAGACACTTTTTAGAAAAAAATAAAGAGCTCACACTTTAGGAGCTTCAATTTATTTATTTCTTTTTAGGGACTGTAGAGACTGTACCGTTAGGATTTTTTTGTTACCGTTATAACTCTGGCTATATAAGCCATGTACACAGTAAAAGAGATATAAGAGATAGACACAATATTTCATTATATAAAACCTCTCTAATCTCAAGTGTTAAACTCAACAGTCACGAATAAAACATTTGCATTGCAGATTCATTAATTAGTGTATTCTTCAGCATATATAATTGTTTTGTTGTTTGGCACTAGCTTGACTAATCTATCCATTAATCATATATGTATTGTATTCAATAAGACGAGCATATATAAGAATATTTTTTTTGTTAGTCATGTGTTGGATAAGGCAAAAATTTCATCAGCTTATTTGATAAGAAAACAGATAAGAATTATTTTGTACCCCATTCAATACAAACAATTGCACAAATACAATCTTTTATATATTGTTTTGAAATCGTAATTTATTATAAGATTGATTTATACATTATTTAATTTAATGATATTGTGTGTCGAATATGTTTTAAGTAATATCTTTCTTTGCTTATTATATTTTTTTTAAAGATATTTTAAATATATATATAAACTATAAATTTATTCAATAATTAACACTTATTCATTAGTTTTTCCTTTATATTAACACGTAAAAATATGGTACCAATACAATTTATTTTATACGGACAACCGTACGAAAATGCTTTCATGCATTCCGTACTGTATCCATGAAGAACAAACAAAAGAGAGAAAAATAAATAAATAAATAAAGAAAGAAAAAAGAAAAAACAGGTAAGACCCAGGTGGGGAGATGCTTTGACTGGCTTGGGAATTTGACTGGATGATCATTTGTTGATTATTAGGGATATAAACATTTTTGTAATTAATATTCTTTATCTTGCTACGACTAATAAGCCACTAAGCTTTATTGACTAATTAAATGGAATTTTTATGCGTTGATTGTACTAAATTAAATTATTGCTTGCCGCTGTCAATTCCTCAATTTGACACTTGACAGTGCTCTTCAGTATAATATATGCATTATTATTTCATTCTTTTGGTTTGTCTACCCAATTCCTTTTGACTACTGATAGGCCATGTACAGATCTAGGAGGCCCCGTGGTAGTTTTTAAAATTAAAAAAATAACATTATATAATTTAGAACACAACATACTAAAATACAAATGAAAAATATAAATTAAGCGATAGTGTAGATTACATGATCTCCTTATTAAAATGTGTTAGGAAACCCAATTTTAGATTTCTTGAAATTTTTTTACTATTATTTTAGTTAAGTACTCGATCATTGTTTTGGATGGTCCAAAATCATTTGAAAAAAACAATTTTGTACCTATCTAACAAAATAGTAAACAAATTTCAAAAAATACTCACTTAATTGGCTATCAATTATGATCATATCATTGACACCTAATTAACTGAACAGTCGTACAAGCATCATAACTAGAATTTAGAATTGAAGCTCCAACACTTCAAATTTATATGCTTAATTAACATTGATCTCATTCATATACAAACAAAAATGAGATTAAGCGCATATGAACACGTAAAATTTAAAAATGAATAACCTAACTAAGATAATAGGTATTGCAGAATTACCTACCATCTGGGTTGGTCAAGGTGACATCATTTATTGAGCATGATTCCAGTACTCCTTTCTCTGTTACTCTTACATTGAAGTATGCCGGTTGCTTGGGCTCTGGTAGAATTATACTTGCAGTGGTAAGAAACACGATCACATCAGACATGGTAGGTCGATCAGCTGGATTCTCTTGTACACACAATAATGCCACATGTATGCATCTCTCTATCTGTCTATAAGGAACTTCAGTTAATACAGGAGAAATTAGCTCTGCAATGTTTCCTCCTTTCCATCTATCCCAAGCCTGAAAAAGAAAAAGAAAAAGAAAAAGAAAAAGAAAAGAAGAATATCAATACCGAGTACCAACATTAAATTAAGTTTAGAAAACGAATTCACTTTTAAGTTTGTAACATATATATGATTGTATAATTAAGAGTTTGTGCATATATGTTTCATTACATATCCAAGAAGGTTGAGAAAGTCTCCATATTGGAGAAAACTCATATTCCTTTTGCTGCTTACAATCTCCAGAAGCAGCACACCGAAACTAAATACATCTGTTTTGATTGAGAAAAGACCCTCGGATGCATACTCTGGAGCCATATAACCACTGATAAAAGAAGAAGAACAAAACAACACGATGTTATAGATCATCATTATTTAAATTAATAAAAGTTCTAATTTGAGTAGATTTGTTTTCTACTTGAACTATGCTCTTTGTTTACAATAAAATAAATTTATTAAATTTTTATTTTGCATATGGCGCTATACTCACTAAGAGCTCTTTTGTGCTAAATATCCTAGCCAATCCAAAATCTGATATCTTCGGATTCAGTTCGGAGTCCAAGAGATCGTTGCTTGCTTTCAGATCTCTATGAACAATTCTTAGCCTCGAGTGTTTGTGAAGATATAAGAGTCCATGAGCAATGCCTTCAATTATTGCAAAACGCCTTTCCCAATTTACAAGTTCTCCTCTTGTTTTATCTGTGATACAACAAATATATAAACAGAGGAGTTGTATTAACCTTTGTATTGGTCTTGAATTGTTAGTTTTTAATTAAAATTTTAAAATATAAGGAGTCAAATATTGAACTGTTTACTTTTATAATAAAGCAACTATTGGGTGAATAGGTTCTTAGAATGGAAGAAAGAGAAATCTTGTGATCTGAGAGGCCACCCAATTCAGATTACTACATGATTAAAAATTAGTTTGCTAACTTACAACCCTGGTGAGCATGGAAGGCTATCGTGTGTCAGGGAAAGACAAGTATCACTGGTAAAATTGCTTAACGACGTAGGAGAGAAAAAACTGTACGGACTGATACGAATCATTACTGGTACGAATAGAAAGGCACATGGAGCTGATGATAGAATTCGAGTGGAAGCATTTTCATATCCATACCTATTAAGAATTGATCCATTTCTATCCTTATCAATTAAGAATTAACCTACCCTATCCTTACCGTTAAAATTATCGGATAACAAAAGGATAGCAAATGAATAATACTAATACAATAGTTAGTTTTATTATTTTTTACAAATAGACTATCAAAATTATTCATTTCACACACATATATATGTTTTTTTCAGGTTAAAATTTCTTGATACAACGATATAAGAACAACAATCTGTGTGATTTCAAATCACTAACATTAGGTATATATAGCACTGCAACACAAGACAGACTTAATCTATAGCTAATGGGAAATAAGTCTGCTGTTATTCCAAAGGGATCACAGCACCCTGTCATTCAAAAACTTTTTTAACTTGAGATTTTAAATCTACCGTTGACCTTTGTCAAGATTTGGGCATGAAAAACTTTTTACCTTGAGATTCGCGCATTAAAAACTTTTAAAGGTTGTGATAGGAATAACAGGGTCCTGTGATCCCTTTGGAAAACAGCAGATTTATATCCTAACTAATTACTGTTTGATGAACACACGTGCACCTGCAGATAGAGAGACAGGATTTGTACCTGGTTCAGTTACCGGGCCATTATTTTCCGGGGCAGGACTTGTGCAAGAAGGTACGCCTACAGGGACAGATCGAAGGTCATTGAAAATATTTTTATGAATAGTCTTATGATTTACGAATTAGTAGAAATCTTGTAAACTAAATGGATCATTACCTTGCTCATGAGTTATCGAGATAGGAAACATCTCGTAATTCACATAGCAAGAAAACCCAAAGTAGAGCAAACCTACAGTATATGCGAGCAGAGATGGCGGTTGTAGGTCAATGATGAGTGAGCTCAAGCATTTGTAGCACTCCTGATGATTTAAATCCCTTGTACACTGCAACAGCCCATACAATTTATCAATTCCATTCACACTTTGTTGCCCTGTGGCCACCATATTTGCTGATACATTTATTTGAGCAATTAGAATGTCAAATAATGCGTTCCGCGCTGTCAATAATGCATCAATAATGCCAAAGAGTTCATGCTCTGTATAGTTCTCGGAAGAGTAAATATAGTATGAATTAATGTTTGCCACACCGAAAAAATTCTCATTCGAGTAGCGAATAACGCATGGTCCTGATTCCAGCCTGCATTGACAGTAAACCAAAACTAAAGTTATATGTGGCGACTCTTACCTCACCCTTAATGAGGAGGGATTCAATTACACCATTTTATGGTGATATATCTTGACACTATAATTTTATAAGTAATTTTGACAATTTCAAAATTCAAACAGTCGATCCGAACTATTCAACGTGATGTCTATACTAATATGTAAAAAAGCATCTTATAAAAATAACGATTTTCAAACCATCTTAATAAATAGTAAAAAAAATGTAAAATTTGGTCTCCAAGAACATTTTAATATAGATTAAACATCTAACGGTTTGGATCGGCTATTTGGACTTCGAAACTAGAGATATGAGCGTGAATTAAAACTTGAGTGCAATGGATAACATAGAGGGCTATGGTGCTACGGCTCAATATTTGAGTTTTCAAAATTTTAACGGTGGATCCAAACCGTTCATCTTGTTCTCCATATTAATATGTATTTGGAGACCAAATTTTACATTTTTTGAAAATTTTTTACTATTTTTTTAGCTATATAGAAAATCACTTGATCTAAAAAATTCTGCACCATTCAGATATTTGATTTTCTACCTATCTAAAAAAATAGTAAAAAAATTTTAAAAAATGTAAAATTTGGTCTCCAAACATATATTAATATGAAGAACAAGATGAACGGTTCGGATCGACTATTAGAATTTTAAAAACTCGAATATTGAGCCTTAGCACCATAGCACCCTCTATGCTATCCATAGCACCCAAGCCTTATTCAAGTTACAATATTTTTTGAGTTACAACAAGCATTATTTACATTTTCAAAGTTCAAATCATCGATCCAAACCGTTAGATGTGATCTCTACAATAAAATGTGCTTAGAGACCAAATTTTACATTTTTTAGAATTTTTATATTATTTATTAAGATGGGTACAAAATTCAATGGTATGAATTTGACTAATTTTTGTACCCACCTTAATAAATAGTAAAAAATTTCCAAAAAATGTAAAATTTGGTGTCCAAGCACATTTTATTGTAAAGATCACATCTAACGGTTTGGATCGACGATTTGGACTTTGAAAATCTAAATAATTCTTGTTGTAACTTGATCCCTCCTCATATATATATATATATAGAGGGTTCAAATGCCTCCATTTTTAAAAACTTTAATAACTCAAAATTTAAATCTTAAAATAAAAAAAAAACCATTGGATATGAACTATATCATTTTATCTATGCACATGTAAAAAATTATGGCATTTCAAATTTGTTTTGATTGTCATTTTGAGCTTGTAAAAATGTATACAAATGTGGATAATTTCTAGACATTGATTTTTCAACCTATTGATTCATATAAAAGCAAAATCAAAATGTGATAATTTTTTATAGGCACATAGAGAAAATAACATAGATCACATCTACCGGTTTTATTTTGACGTTTAAGTTGTAAATTTTGAGTTATTTAAGTTTTTAAAAATGGAGGCATGATGGAGGCACAAAAAATGGAGGCATTTGAACCATCCTCATATATATATATATAGGAATATGCTAGCATGCTATGCATAGCATAGAACCCCTCCATGCAACGGCTTGGATTTCGAGTTTTCAAAATCCTAATGGTCGATCCGAACCGTTCATCTTGTTTTCCATATTAATATGTGTTTGGAGACCAAATTTTATATTTTTTGGAATTTTTTTACTATTTCTTTAGATTTATTGAAAATCGCTGTTTTCAGCAAATCTGTACCATAAAAAAACAGCGATTTTCAATAAATCTAAAGAAATAGTAAAAAAATTCCAAAAAATGTAAAATTTGGTCTCCAAACACATATTAATATGGAGAACAAGATGAACGGTTCGGATCGACCATTAGGATTTTGAAAACTCAAAATCCAAGCCGTTGCATAGAAGAGTTCTATGCTATGCATAGCACGCTAGCATGTTCCTATATATATATATATAGGATTTGGCTAATATGCTATGAGTTGCATAGAGGCCTCCCGTGCTACGGCTCAATATTTGAGTTTTCAAAATTGTAATGGTCGATCCGAACTATTCATCTTGTTCTTCATATTAATATGTGCTTGGAGACCAAATTTTACATTTTTTGGAAATTTTTTACTATTTTTTAGTTTTATTGAATATTGCTGTTTTTAATGGTCCAGATTTGCCTGAAAAACAACTATTTTCAATAAATCTAAAAAAATAGTAAAAAATTTCAAAAAAATGTAAAATTTGGTCTCCAAACACATATTAATATGGAGAACAAGATGAACGGTTCGGATCGACCGTTAGGATTTTGAAAAAACTCGAATATTAAGCCGTAGCACGGGAGGACTCTATGCAACCCATAGCACCGTAGCCAAGTCCTATATATATATATGAGGAGGGTTCCAATGCCTCATGTCTTTCAAACCTCATTATACCTCATATTTTATATCTTGGTTTTCAGAGCCCAAATTGTCGATCCAAACAGTTCAACATGATATATATACTAAAATATGGTTAGGGATGAAATTTTATAATTTTTTAAAATTTTTGACTATTTTTTAAGATGGATAGAAAATCACCGTTCTTTGAATAGTTCAAAAAAAGTGATTTTGTACCTATCTTAAAAAATAGTAAAAAAGTTTCAAAAAATGTAAAATTTCATCTCCATGCATATTTTAGTATTAATATTATGTTGAATGGTTCAGATCGACAATTTGAACTTTGAAAACGAATATATAAAATATGAGGTATGATGAGGTATGAAAAAGATGAGGCATTGGAACCCCTCTCTCTCTCTCTCTATATATATATATATATATATATATATATGAGGTGGGCTACAGTGAGTTGCGAAGTAAAACGACTATTTTACTTCACGCTCATATTTTGCGATTTTTAAGTTCAAAACGTTGATCCGAACCGTTCATCTTGTTCTCCATATTTAAATGTGCTTGGAGACCAAATTTTACATTTTTTGGAATTTTTTTACTATTTATTAAGCAATTTTGAAAGTCGCTGATCTGATGGTCCAGAAAATTTTACTGTTTTGTACTGTTCACAGCAAAACAGCAATTTTCAAAAATGCTTAATAAATAGTAAAAAAATTCCAAAAAATGTAAAATTTGGTCTCCAAGCACATTTCAATATGGATTAAACATCTAATGGTTCGGATCGGACGTTTGGACTTTCAAAATAAAAATACGACGTGAAGTAGAAACGCGTTTTACTTCGCAACTCACTGTAACCCACCTCTATATATATATATATATATGTATGTATGTATGTATGTATGTATGTATGTATGTATGTATGTATATATGTATATATGGACTTGGCTACAGTGCTATGGGTTGCATAGAGGCCTTATGGCTTAATATTCGAGTTTTCAAAATCCTAACGGTCGATCCGAACCGTTCATGTTGTTCGCCATATTAATATGTGTTTGGAGATCAAATTTTACATTTTTTTGGAAATTTTTTACTATTTTTTTAGATTGATTGAAAATAGTTGTTTTTCAGGCAAATCTGGACCATAAAAAACAGCGATATTCAATAAATCTAAAAAAATAGTAAACAATTTCCAAAAAATATAAAATTTGGTCTCTAACCACATATTAATATGAAGAACAAGATGAACGATTTGGATCGACCATTATGATTTTGAAAATTCAAATATTGAGCCGTAGCACTGGAGGCCTCTATGCAACCCATAGCATTGTAGCCAAGTCCTATGGGTTGCATAGAGGCCTCATGTGCTACGGCTTAATATTCGAGTTTTCAAAATCCTAATGGTCGATCCAAACCATTCATCTTGTTCTCCATATTAATATGTGTTTGGAGACCAAATTTTACATTTTTTGGAAATTTTTTAATATTTTTTTAGATTTATTGAAAATAGTTGTTTTTCAGGCAAATCTGGACCATAAAAAACAACGATATTCAATATATATATATATATATATATATTGTGCATAAATTAGCAGTGGTCTATGCCGAATAAATGCTAATTCTGAATTATAGATTGAGATTGGAGAGCAACAAGACAATTAAATGGCGATTTCATCAGTATACCTCCAATTTAGCCAACTTTTTCTCCTAATTTAGACCGATTCTTTTGTATTTTAACCATTCATTTTTTATTGTAATTTTTTCCTTTGAAAGTCAAGTCATACTTATAGCTTGACGGGGCAGAGAGAGAGAGAGAGAGAGCATCGTTTTCTTTATTTATTTTTTTTCCTTTTTTTTTTTGAAGGAAAATCTCATAGGATAAATTTAATCTGGTTGAATGAATTAAATAAACCGAAAAAAATTATCTTCTATTTATTTAGTTCGGTTTACAAACCCAGTGTTCAAAACATTGACGTTTCATTAGTTTTTGACATCAATACATCGATATTTTTATGACAAACTGGTATTCAATTAATGTAGATGTACCAACGTATCAAAGTTTTGTTGTAAAAAATTATGTAGTGTCGATGTTCTGTATATCAGACTGTTACGAAATCAACGAAGTATCAATGTTAAAAAGTAATTAAATTAGGGACGATGTTTGAAAGTAAAGGCATATTGATGAATTCATTTTTTTTTACAATAATTAAATAAAAGGATAAAGAAAAAAAAGTCAAGTTTTTATTAGGATATTGGATATTATGGTATAATATTGACTGTTTTAAAAATTTGTTTGAGCATATTAGAAAATGAATGAAGTAGTTTATTCATTACCAGGTACCGGCGTCTTTGCTGTCTGGGCAATCGCTGGTGATTTTAGAGGCAGCTTTACTAAGGCAATTGTTGCATGTGGTGAGGTTTGCACTGGCATAGCACATGCCAAGGCCATAGATTTGATCAGCGCTTGTGCCAACCGTGTCGTTGAAGTAGCCGCCATTTGATTGGGCACCGATGGCTATGGACGTGAGAAGGCTGTGGAGATTATTCTTAAAGGTAGTATCTGAGGTATTAACAGAGCAGTAAGGACGATGAGTTCCAAGCAGAGCATGAGCAGTTTGGCTATAATTATAAACAAGTAAGAGTAGTATAGATGGGAAGAATTTAAGGAGGTAGAGAGCCATTTTTTGAAAATTTGGTTCCCCAAGTTCCTATGAGGAACAGAGAAGAGAGATTGTTATCAGAGTACGTATAACAAAGGGAGCATTGAATTTATTGACTTAACTTAATTGACCGATGACTATACCAGTTGGGACTTGGGAGCTGCGAGCCTGGGACCCTCCCCTAACGTAGATGCAATGGAGATGCAGAATTTTTATTTTTTTATAGAAATTAATATAGATTAAGATGACTCCTGATGGGCCTGGGCCTGGGCCCTGGGGTTGGAATCCCGTTCAAAATTTTATTGGGCTTTCTCAGTAGTGGTTCTGAACGAAGGTTCTACTGCCAAGAAGTAAGAACCACCAATTTGATTCTGGTATATATTCAAAGATTACCGTAGGTCTATCACGGAGAATAAAAGTCGCCTCAGTTAGATAGTTAGTATACTCCAATTTGATTCTTGACCTCGTTCAAAAGTTAATTTATGAGATTGTGGCTCCTTTCGTTGTTGTTTAATCCGATTTATATTAGCTCTGTTATAACAGCATTAGATCAATTTGAGATTTAAGTTATTTCATGTAAACAACTGATAAAAAAATATGATGAAATAGGTTGTTTATTTTAGGATAAGATGATATAAGATGTTTTTGTTTGATTGTGGTTTAAAGTTATGATAAAATTAGTCTCTTAATTTCCATATTTTGTCTTACGTATTTGATGACAATTAGCAAGTTTTTTTTAATTATATAATAATTTAAAATTAAAAAAATTATAGATGTTAGTTTAATCTTACACATTCTTAGAACTAGTTGGAAATATAAAGACTAAGATCATTCTTACAGGGCAAAAATTAAAAAATAACACTGATGGTTTTTAGAATTAAAAAATAACATTATATAATTTAGAACACAACATGCTAAACTGTCGTAATGATTTTTAAAATTAAAAAAAGTAACATTATATAATTTAGAACACAACATACTACAATACAAATGGAAATTATAAATTAAGCGATAGTGTAAATCACATGATATCCATATTAAAATGTGCTTGAGACCTAATTTTATATTTTTTTGAATTTTTTTTACTATTATTTTAGATAGGTACACAATCATTATTTTGGATGGTTCACAATCATTTGAAAACAATGATTTTGTATCTATTTAAAAAAATAGTAAACAAATTCTAAAAAATATAAAATTTAGTCCAAGCACATTTTAATATGAAGATCATGTTGAGTGGTTTGGATCGACTGTTTGGACTTTGAAAATAAATATAAGGATGTGGAGCATGATTGGAGCACAAAACCAATGTTATATTTTAACTCTACTCATAATAATGATGATGATGATGATAATAATTGTAATAATAATAATGATGAGCTATCAAGCACTATGCTCACAAAGAAATTCAAACCATTGAAACCGATCCACTTCCCGAGTCTCGTGATGTGTATAACAATGATTTTTATTAACAGAGTAGCTAGTTCTTAAACAAATTTTATTTAGCTAATTTATACCTGATTTCTTTAAAGTTTAGATTAGGAGGTGAGGAGACGAATCATGATAACAGTCAAATTTTGTAACAGTACTAATTAACTGAACAGTAAGATGGAACAGTCAAATTTTGTCAGTTGCTTCCTTAAGTGTATTATGTCTCATCATGCAAGATGGAACCGTAATCAAGATAATTTGGAATTGTTGTTTCTTAGGCACGCTATGGAAGCAACTGATAATAATACTGCAATATCCAGCAGTTGATCAAAATTATTGTTTTTGTTAATTTGAGAAGAAATAGAAATGAGATATTTACTAGGATACAAAACAGAGAGAGGAGATCTAATTAGATTGTGAAATCGTTATAATCAAAAGACTGAATAAGTTGATTTTATAGAGAGAGCCTCTAATTAAGATAGAATTGAATAAAGAAAAGAAACGCATGAGAACTAACTTTTGATCTAGTGGTAAAGACATATGGTCTCTATATGAAAGATCATGAGTTCGAAACCCGAATAGGAGAAATTATTTATTATAATAATAAGGGTATTAAATAATTTGATACCTTGAACTCCAATCTTTACTTAAAAAAGAAAAGAAAAGAAACACATCCGAAAATTAATGCGGTAATTGAAAATTGTCATTGTCAATTGATTCTGATACCTCGTAATAAAATAGTAACGGAATTCAATAATAAAGAAATTGGAATTTTCTAATTTAACCTCAAGATGTAAAATATTACAAATGATGATATAATTTTGAGTTTTCAAAATTCAGGTTTCAACAGACAGTGCGTAGACAAAACTTTCAATGAGGGATACTTTAATTATATGTTTCTTCTTTCGTATCTTTATTTTTTTTTCTTTTGGCTTAGTTGCATTTTTATTTTGATTTATGCTTTATTTGCTACAAACCAATGAAAAAAACTATGTCACATGCAGCTTTTGGGCCTCTTAAAAGGGCTGCAATCGGCTAACTCGAGTAACAGAGAAGAAAATATCAAATGTGCTTCTTTTCTTTTTCTTTTTCTTTTTTCAAAATTATGTAAGATAAAGTGCGAAACTTTAATTTGTAAGTGAATACGCATCAATTCCTAATTAATTTGTATGTGACGCCATTGTTTGCTCCCCACCACGTGCGAAAGTTTAAAATTTAAATGTAGCTCATTGCTTAATTAAATCCATACACACTACTTTTTGAGCAGGATTAAAATGACTCATGTCATTCATGCCTCATTTTTATATCTTCGTATTTAAAATCTATACACACTACTTTTATCTATTTGAATCATTCAATATGATATTCATATTAAAATGTACTTGGAGATCGAATTATATATTTTTTAAAAATTATTTACTATTTTTTAAATAGTTATAAAATTATTATGGTTGGAAGATCCATAATCTTCAATTTTAAACCTATCTAAAGAAAGAGTAAACAATTTTCAAAAAATATAAAATTTGGTCAGTTGGATCAGTTGGAATGGTTTGAATTTATAATTTGAAGCCTATTTGATGGATATTGAAGTTAGCCGTGGCTTACATAGGTGCCATGAAGCACTTTATCTTACATGATTTTGAAAAAAGAAAAAGAAAAGAAGCACATTTGATAATTTCTTCTCTGTTACTCGAGTTAGCCGATTGCAGCCCTTTTAAATAGGGGAGCAAATATTAGTGTAAATATTAGTTTCTGGGCTGTTATATAAATAGGGGAGCAAATATTAGTGTAAATATTTTTTCCTTATTAATGAAAATTGTAAGGTGGAAGTTGCCATTTTACCCTAAAAAAGACAAATTAGCAAAATTAAAAAAAAAAAATGAATATGACATAGTTATACTTCAAAACATTTATTATATTGTACTTTAGTTTCATTAAAAAAATGAATAGGACATAGTAGCAGCAGGATTGAAATGGAACTTGCAGACTGAGTACTGCAGCTTGGTTCAAAGTTCAAACCTGTGGATCTTGATCTGTACCAAATTATGAAATACAATGAAAGATGTAAAATGAAATATCATGTTGAATCAACAGGAAATATCACTGGTATCCAACAATGGTACATGCAAAATGCTTGTGCTTATGATCCGCACCAACATGATAATTCGAATTCTATAAAAAGACTTTTATGCCCTCAACATTGGTTCAAACAAAGCAAGACAGAATCTACTCAAAACATCCAACATTCAAACATTTAGCAACATTCATCCATTTCGTTCTAAGCATGACATGTCAAAACATAACCCCAAATATTACAAAAGCACCTAATTAACTATGACCATTACAAAATGATCCTAAATTCCTTGCAGTGTATCTCACTCAGACTCCAATTTCAGTTCTTCCTTGTGCAAGTTCTCATCTTTTACTCAATTGGATGGTTAAACCTTTGAGGTTTTCTCCTCCCTTTGCACTATGATTGAGTGGGGTCCTGGTAGTTAATCTCCTTAACACCTTCTCCATTTCCAATAAGAATCTGGTCAGCAGTGTCACCAACATGCTTGGCTGACATATCAGCCTTCATACTCTTAGCAATCTCACCTATTTCGTTGAAGCACGACTCAAGATTTTCACTAGCAATGGTATATACAATTCCAAGGGGTTGCAGAAATTATCAACAATTTTCATGGCCTTCATGCAAAGACTACTATACCTACAAAAATAAAACCAAAATTAACGAATGCTAACTAGAACATAAATATATATTTGCATCTCCATTACTTTCCACCACTATATCCTTTAACATTTTTTCTATTTATAATTGAGTTTGTCTTTGAGAGTTAGAGGTCAGTGAAACTTCGATTGATATACTAATTGACCGGACACATCATTCTAACATACTAATTGAGGGTTAGAACAAACAAATAGTTTACCTTTGCAACAGACAATTAGATTAGAATAAACAGTTAGTTAGAATAACAAAATGCTTGTAACAAACTCAACTCTAATTGGATATTAATTCATTGAAAAATACGATTTACTTCAAATCAATATCTTGCATTTCATTATAGTTACTAGACCAGAGTCTACTTGAAAATAAAAACCCATAACTTAATAACTCATTGTTTGCTCTTACTCTGTTCAAGAAGGAGAGGTGACGCTCAGCCGCACAGGGAGAGGCAAAGATATGGCGTGACGGCCAGGATGAAGGAAGGAGGGGACCATTTTTTTAGCTTCTCCAGCAAAACAATCCAAATTGGTATAGGGAGAGCACGAAGGGCGGAAGAGAGCACGGTCAGGAGGATCGAGGAGGGAGAGCACGGAGAAGGCACGGTCGGTGGGTTCGGGGAGGGCAGCGGTGTGTCTGCCGTGCTTCTCTAGCAGAGCACGAGAAAGAAAATTGGGGGAGACGGATACGCCAGCGGGTTTAATTGGGGAAGAAACAAGAAAGCGAAGAGAGATCTAGGAAAATTAACGGAGTATTTGATTAATAAACGAGTCGCTGATCCAAAGATCTATCAACACGAATTTTGACAAAATCTAACAGTTCAGATTCGATCTTACACTTGTGGGCAGGAAAATCCTGCCCACAAGGGGCAGAGGATTCGGTTCCAATTAGGAATTGATGCGTAGTCACTTACAAATTAAAGTTTCGCAGGTACGTGGTGGGAGCAAGCAATGAGCTAGCCGATTGCAGCCCTTTTAAGAGGCCCAAAAGCTGCATGTGACACAGTTTCAAATAAAATAAAATCTTCCCCAACAATCTATCCTCCTTTGCCATTGCTAAGAGCAATTAATTCAGGCTAGCTAAACATAATAGTAATGGACATTTCATCCTCCCAAATCAGATCTGAAAGTGGGCCTCGCCCAGTTATGCCAGTTGATATTTTAATTGCAGCCATAGAAGGCAACATTGATGCATTAATAACACGTCTCGGATTAGAGCTGACAGAACAATCAGAAAGCCAGGTAATATTCCGCAAACTAATTCTTGCTTATATCTGTAATTTACCTAACTTAACAGGGAAGGGCACTGCATGTTCGCATCGTGACGTAATACTAAAACATGTCACATTAAGTTTTCATTTTATTTATAATATTACGGATTTTTCTTTAATACGAAGACGGAGATTTAGTATTCCAAATTTTAATGTCCTCAAAAAAACTTTCCGTTCAGTTTCAGACTCGCATCTCCTACACGAAAGCTGTTACATTTTACCACTAGACTAAAGACAACTTTATAATATTATTATCATTGTTACTTTTCATGATTATTGTTGTCATTAACATTAACATTGCTATTCTTCTTATAGTACGTTATTTTAATATTTATCAAAAAACTTTTAGTGGGCATCCAAATCTTTAAATACATATTATCTTATCATAAGTCTGACTAATAAACCTCTAGTCGTCATTTGATGTTATTATTGAAAATTCTCCTTTTGCTTTCAACAATCACCGACTACATAAAACGCTTCCATACACGGTTGAAAAATGGTCTTATACATGGTTTAATTTGCAACCGTATCTATGGGAGTCGTGTGCAATAGGGTTGGTAAATTGTACATAATTCTAGAATCGTGTATGAAAATACTAATTCTAGATGGTTTTTTGATTAAAAACCATGTATAATATATTCATATTTTTTTTGTCGATTTGTTTACGCCAAAACACATCATATTTAAAGTAAAATCGTGTATAAAAACATTAACCCTACACGTTTTTTTATTATTAAAAACTGTGTATAATCCATCTGAAATTGTGCTCTAACATTCAAACATAGCTTTTTACTGAAATAATCGTGTATGAATGTTAGAGCACATTAATTTATACATATAAATAGTAAAACCTTTTATAATGTGCATAAAATTTTCAAATAGTGTTTTCATTGCTTTGGATGCGGATTTAATAAATTTTTTGAGCAAACATGTATAATGCCGTGTATGCTTTGTATTTTTGTAGAAGTAAACTATATATTATTCTAGATTCATGCCAAGGTATAATTTACATAATATCAACTTGAATTATCTAAAATTAACTTATAGGTACTTTTTGTTGTTAAATTGATTAAATAAAAATTGTTTATGCTAGGTACGAACAGCTTAAATACATCTTACAACTACTTCAGAACATTTAAGAAGTATTTTCATAACTAACAGTACACCCCTCACAAACTTAGGCAGAACAATTTTTAACCAAAAAAGAACATCCAATCCTATGTTGTTGAGTAAACATAAAAGCTCCATCAACTTAAACTTAAGCCAAAACTTATTTATACGTACCCAAGTATTTTGCCGGTTAGTTCTTGCGCTGACAGTATGAAAAAAGTGAGTTTAAAAAATGAATCATTCCCTCTAATTTTACACCAATAAGAAATTAGTACTGTGATTTCAATTTTTTTTTTTTTTTAAGAAAGGCAATAATTTGCCCATTTCATATATTGAAACTAACATAACATTACATGATGCTAAATGTTAGATGTCTGCTTAATGCATCTCAGGAATACTAGCAAGGAAACAAAACAGCTAGTATTTTTAACTGTGATTTCAATTTTGCTCTGATATTAAGAATTATGATCTGAAATGGCTATGTCCTAAAAAGCTGATAGACAATTAATATCTTTTCGGAAAGGGTACAAGATAAATAATAGATTGGTGGTGGTTTTAGATAGGGTTAAATGATTTTGATGCTTCTAACACCTTGTTTAATATCGTTAAATTAAAGCGGAGCTATTGCCATGGAAATCATAAAAGCGTTGAAAATATATATCGTTATATAATTGGAATGTTCTCCAGCCTAATTAATTATGAGAGCAAAATGACTGAGAGATGTGTCCTTAATTACCTCCTCTCTCTAATTATCTTCTGATCAATCTAGAAGATATTTTTCAAATATGTTTAATTTTGTTTCTTTAATGAAATTTATATTACATTGTCTAATCAGGTGATCCAAAGTGCAACAGATTTTGGGGACACTCTTCTTCACATACTTATTACTAAGAAGTCTACGAGGCACAACCAACTTGCTCTGAAGGTCTTTCAAAGAGAGCCGTCCCTGTTGCTAGCACAGAACAAAATGTCAGAGACAACCCTCCACTATGCTGCAAAGGTCGGAAATGATGAGGTCATCAGGAAACTCATCGAAAGTGGTCCTGCTGTTGTTGTGGAAGCGCTAGAAAAAACAAATAAAAATGAAGAAACAGCCTTACAAATTGCTGCCAAATACGGCAATCAAGAAGTTGTAAGGCAGCTGCTGAATTTCGGTCTAAGAGAGTCAAGGGAGATGAAAAACAAAAGGTTATCTCTATTGTACATGGCTATAGTCGAAGGATATACTAACATGGTAAAAATCATGTTAGAAATTGAACATAGTTTAGCGTATGCCCAATTTCAAGATGGAACGTTTCCAATTCATGTTGCCACACGCAAGGGCAACATGGGCTTGATAAGTCATTTCATGGAAGTGTACACTCAATGTGTCGAGTTACTGGATCCCCATGGAAAAAATCTTTTTCACATTGCTGCAGAGGAGAATCACGAATATCTTTTTCACATTGCTGCAGAGCAAACTGAGCGAACCAGGCGAACCGGACGAACCGGGCGAACCTGGCAAGCCAGGGACTTGATAAGTCATTTGATGGAAGATCAGTTACATGATACCCGTGAAAAAAATCTTTTTCACATTGCTAAATTTGGGGATAGATTTAGATCCACTATTGTTGAGCTGAATGATGCAAGGGATTGTAAATACTCCATTGCACATTGCAGCCATGAAGGGACACAAGTCAATTATGAGAGCTATTTGGGGAAACAAGAAGAACGACTTGGCCGAAACAGTCCCAAACAATGAAGGCTTAACACCGTTCGAACTTTCCGCTAGGCAATTGAAAGTAGCAAAGGTATGCCTAAATTAACAAACACAACACAGGAAATTAGCAAATATGAATTCATTTACTCTAGTGCAATATTTTTCAATGAAAAATTATTCCAATTGATGATCTCACCCTTTCAATTAACCAATTAAGGCCAATATAAAATGTAAAATATTCAAGTTTTTTACTTTTTCTGGTAACCAACCTATTTATATTAATTATGATATTATTAAGACTAGACACATGTGAAATCTACTAGTCCAATTCATATTTTCTTTACTGACTGTGAAGATTAAAATTAAGAGTTTATTGCCCGCAATCATAAACTTTCTATTTAAATTACAACCATTCTACGAATTTAAATACTTTGGATCTTCAGTCTATTGGAATATATATCAGTTATCACCCAATACAACAAATATATTTCTTTTCATATTAGAACCTGACATTTTTAATTAATTAGTAATTACGTACGCAAGTGTATTAATTACTACTATGAACTTTGATATCTGTTGTCTTTTGCAGGATATTGATTTATTAACAAAGATTGAGAAGTACATTCAGACTGAAGGTAATAGATTTACTCTAAAGTGGTTTGACAAGGTAATGAAACCATCACCAGCTCCACCGTTTGAAAATATATGGGAGACAGCTCAATTCATCGGACTGGGCTCCGTACTAATAACAACTGTAACATTTGCTGCCGCTTTCACAATCCCTGGAGGTTATAACCAAGACCATGGTACACCAGTCCTTGGAAGAAAATATGCGTTCCGGGCATTTATTCTAGCCAATGCTTTGGCATTTATACAAGGATTCGTAAGCTTAATGACAATTACTGAGAATTCAGGTTTGTCAGGTCAACTTGGCCGTGGCATCATATTTGCATCATACTTAATGGGACATGCAGCAAATTGTATGGTTGTGGCATTCGGATTGGGATTGTATGTGACATGGGCTCCAGTTTTCTTGCCTATCGCTATCCTCCTCCTTGTTATTTCTCTTTTTTTGGGGTCTCCTGCTAATCTTTTAATTATTAGCAGAGGAGAAAAAATTTATTTAAAAATGGTTTATTTCCTTATAAATTCAAAAAAAAAGGCTTATGCCAGGCGCATCGCATGGTGCAGTCAAGTGGCAGTTTATGCTGTGTGTTCCGTTTTCATATTCTGTCTGGCCTTACTGTAGCTCTGTGTGTTCCGTTTTCATAATTAATGTCTTATTTGTACTGATACAATCAATGTTAACATATAAATAAATATTTCATGAAGCCTTTTGTTTTTTTATGTTCTTTTATTTATGATATTACGGAACAATCTTCATGTTCTTGTTATTTTCACTCCTGAACAGGGACGGGTTTTCTTCTTCTTTTTCTTTTCTTCTTTATGTAAGACGTTGGAAAATTAAAGCCTGGTCGGTACTCAGTTGTTTGTTATCGGCAATATGTATGTGCTCCATTCTCGTACTAGGGCCCAAAGCTGACGGGCCTAATTAAACAGCTGTACTTAATTTTGGGCTTTTCAAGTTATCGGTGTCTCCGTGGCCCATGTTAATCGGCTAGTACTTAAGATATATAGTAGAATTATAACATGTAAATCATATATATTGTTAAATGGATGTGTTAATATGTTGCATGCCAGCAAGTCAATCATCGTCGTCTTTTCAATGTCATATTCGATTAATTAAAAATAGTCTTTTGTTTCAATTATAATTTAATCGTTGTTAAATTAAACAAAATATATGTAGAACAAAACCAGTCATGAACTTACGATTCAGTTCCAGACTACAATTTTTTTTTTCTACAGTTGATTCCATTTTTCAAAATCCAAACTCCATCATCCTAAATAGGGCTGCACAAAAAGTTCATTAATTGTTCGTCATTGGATTTGAATTTGATTTGAAAAAAGTTTGTAATTAATTCAATTCGAAATTATTAGTTTGTTTTGAAATAAATCAAAGAAGTTCGGTTGGAATCTTATTCAAACTCAAATAATGTAGTATGGCTTCAACCATCAATCTTTAATAATATATGAATCAAACTTATATAAGATAAAAGCAAACTGCGTGAATTTTATTCCTCATGAAGAAAACTAATGTATAAACTACTTGTGGCTTCTAAAAAAATCCTTAGTTTGTGATTCGATTGACTTCAATTTGATTAAAAAAAAATACAATTAAATTGTTTGATTGAACTTCGTTATGAAACAAATTAAAATAGTTCGGTTCAAATCTTATTTAAATTCAAACTCAAACTGACTTAAGTTTGATTTGGTTTGATTCGTTTGCAGACCTAAACCTAAATTATTATATTATTTATTATTTACTTATATTTATAAAAAAAATATGCAACCACTAGTACAAAAAAACCTTTCACTGACCCTCAATCACCGACAATTTTAACGTGTACCAGTTAGTGTAGAGACTATGTGGCAAAATCGTAAATAAGAAGAATTACAACACTAACTGTTCAACTGTAAACAACTGTTAGTGAATCAAAACTGACTATTTTTTTTTTTTTGTTAAATGTCAATGTTGATCACAACCTACACCAACCCTTTTATTAACTAAAATATTTTCAAGAAATCAAAATATAATTTAGATTGTTTGATGATATAATATAATTTTGAAGTTAAATATATAAAGAGACGGATCTAAAGAGATTCATGAATAAGTGCTTATCTCTTAGTTCTGCAAAAAAAAAAAAATTAGGTCCACTGTATTTTATTATTTGTGTCTATCTCTGAAATTAAAAAAAAAATACCCCTGAAATTAAATTCACAGATCAATTTAGATTTTTGACGAGCAGCTGAATTTTATTTTTCAAGCGTGATGATGTAATTTTGATTTTTCAAGCTGAATTTTAGAGACCGTTTTAATTTTGACTTCAAACTTTGGAGTCAAATTTTAATTTTGACTTGAAATTATATTTGCCTGACCAAGTCTTTAGATCATAATTCCTCACCTCTCTTTCTAAAACAATATATTAATCTATATGAATTTCTATAAATAAAAAAAGAATCTTGAATTCCTTAATTCCTTAATTCCTTTGCATCTACGGTAGGAGAGGATGCCAACTGGCATAGTCAATTAGTCATCAGTCCTTATTGCTCTGTTAGCAATCTCTCTTCTCTGTTCCTGGTTGGCACTTGGGGAACCAAATTCTCAAAAATGGCTCTCTACCTCCTCAAATTCTTCCCATCTATACTACTCTTACTTGTTTATAATTATAGCGGAACCGCTCATGCTCTACTTCAACGTAATCATCGACCTTACTGCTCTGTTAATACCTCCGATACTACCTTTAAGAATAATCTCCACAACCTTCTCACTTCCATAACCACCGGTGCCCAATCAAATGGCGGCTACTTCAACGACACGGTTAGCGCAAGCGCTGATCAAATCTATGGCCTTGGCATGTGCTATGCCAGTGCAAACCTCACCACATGCAACAGTTGCCTCACTACAGTTGCCGATAAAATCACCAGCGATTGCCCAGACAGCAAAGACGCCGGTACCTGGTAATGAATAAACTACTTCATTCATTTTCTAGTATGCTCATATAAATTTTTGAAATAGTCAATTTTCCCATGAAAATACCATAATATCCAATATCCTCATAAAAGTTTGACATTTTTTTTTCTATCTCCTATTAATTATTTATCCATTTATTTAATTATTTTAAAAACTAAAATTGATCAATATGCTTTACTTTCAAACATCATCAAGAAATTAATTACTTTTTAATATTGATACTTCGTTGATTTCGTGACAGTCCGGTATACAGAACATCGATGCTACATTAGTTTTTGACAACAAAACTTTGATACATTGGTACCTCTACATTAAATGGATACCAATTTGACATAATAATATCGATTTATCAATGTCAAAAACTAATGAAGCGTCAATGGTTTGAACACTGGTTTTGTAAACCAAACTAAACAAATAGAAGATAATTTTTTTTGGGTTTATTTCATTCGACCAGATTAAATTTATCATACGAGATTTTCCTTATAAAAAGGACAAAAAGAAAGAAAGAAAGAAAAACGATGCTCTTCTCTCTCTCTCTCTATCCCTGTCAAGCCATCAGCACCGTCACTTGGCTTTCAAAGGAGAAAGTTAAAATAAAAAGGAGTGGTTAAAATACAAAGAATCAGTCTAAATTGGGAGACAAAGTTGGCTAAATTAGAGGTATACTAAGGAAAAACGCCATGTAATTGTCTTCTCGCTCTCCAATCCCAATCTATAAATAAGAAGTAGCATTCAATCAGCAGAGACCACTGGTAATTTATGCACCATATTTTTTTTTAAAGGACAGTAGAATGCTGTCGTTTTCATTAATAGAGAATTAACAAGAGTCTTTACATCATTATGCGCAATATTATATGAGTTTTTTTTAATTCTCTAATTATACAGAATATATATAATTACAAGATGATGATTACATGGTTATACCAAAATAACACAAGACTCGATCAGTACCTTTTTCAAAATACAAAAATACAAAATTAAACATAATTAAGATGCTAATTAAGCGTGAGATAAGAGTCACCACATATAACTTTAGTTTTGGTTTTACTGTCAATGCAGGCTGGAGTCAGGACCATGCGTTATTCGCTACTCGAATGAGAATTTTTTCGGTGTGGCAAACACTACTTCATACTATATTTACTCTTCCGAGAATTATACAGACGACCATGAACTCTTTGGCAAAGCACGGAATACATTATTTAACACTCTAATTGCTGAAGTAAATGTATCAGCAAATATGGTGGGCACAGGGCAACAAAGTGTGAATGGAATTGATAAATTGTATGGGCTGTTGCAGTGTACAAGGGATTTAAATCATCAGGAGTGCTACAAATGCTTGAGCTCACTCATCAGTGACCTACAACCGCCATCTCTGCTTGCATATACTGTAGGTTTGCGCTACTTTGGGTTTTCTTGCTATGTGAATTATGAGATGTTTCCTATCTCGATAACTCTGCAAGGTAATGATCCATTCAGTTTACAAGATTTCTATTAATTCATAAATCATAAGACTATTCATAAAAATATATGCATTATTTTTCAATGACCTTCTTCTGTCCCTGTAGGCAACAATTCTGGCCCAGTAACTGAACCAGGTACAAATCCTCTCTCTCTATCTGCGGGTGTACGTGTGTTCATCAAACAGTAATTATTCCTAAAAAGTGGAAACAATATCAATATCAAACTACTTTTGTACATGGTTCCATGTCAGACTATCTTGTTACAGGATCCAATATATATCAAACTATTTTGTTACAGGAGTAGAATATGAGGTCTAGGATGGATACAAGCATTAAAACTCCTGAGGTTTAACCAAAAAGTGCTTTGTATTTATTAGAATACACGCACTATACTAACTTCTAAGCTCTGTTTACATTGTTTTGGTATACATACTTTTGTCTTTTTCTCCGAATTTTCTGCTAATTTTTTTTTGTAAGAAGACAGAAGAGACAGGAGGGAATTTCAATTTTTTAGAACAAAATCTTCAAATTGCAATTATATTTCTATTTTGTAGTAAAATTTTAAATCAACTGAATACTCCATATTTGAGATAATTCTGGGAAATTTGATATACAGTTTTTCTCACATGATTGCAGGTACTGGTACGAAAAAATCGAAAACAATTGTAATTGTTGCAGTAGTTGGTGGTGTTGCTACTCTTCTAGTAGTTATATCAATTTGCATTTGGTTTCAAAGAAAGTGGTCTCTTACAGGTGGAATCAAACGTATGTCAAATATTTGAATTGAGTTCAATTTCCATGTGCACATAATTGAAACTTAACTATAATTAAGCATATATATTGATGACAAAAGATCCAATTTGTGGTTAATGCTTAATATTTTACCTTAATAAATCAACCTAGTAAGATTTTTTTTTTAATCTTATATCCTTTTTGTCTTGTGCTGGTATATACTGCAGAGTTTTTCAAGGAATTACAGGATGTTGCAGCTTCAGAATTTCTGATTTACAACTTAACTACCATCAGAAATGCTACCAACAACTTTTCTGATAAAAATAAGCTTGGCATGGGCGGTTTTGGACAAGTTTTTAAAGTAAACCAATCAAAACTTATGATATATCTCTATTTTTCAAGCAGTATACAGACAGTATGCACAACAGTAAAATGTAGTCAAATAACATGATAAGTGAATTTTTTTGGCAGGGAAAACTTTCCAATGGTCAAGAAATAGCAGTCAAAAGGCTCTCAGCAAGTTCCACCCAGGGAGCAACTGAATTCAAGACTGAGGTTGAATTACTTGTGCGACTTAGGCACAACAATTTAGTACAATTGTTGGGATGCTGCATATACAAGGACGAGAGAATGCTTTGCTATGAATATCTACCTAATGGAAGTCTTGATAAGATCCTTTTTGGTAAAGTTTCCGTCAGCAGGGGTCCTTGGCTTTCATATCATTCCGTTATTTTTTTTTTGTTTTTTTGTTTTTTGTGTTGAGATTTGAGACTTTGATGTTTTCCAACGAAATTCGGAAAACTTTTGTCAAAATTGGCTTGGTTACACAGAGATCAGGATTCAGGACTTGCCATATAAAAACAATCAGCAAATTTTTTACTATTTATGTCAAGTTATTGGTTTTTAATCATGTTGATTAGTTGTTTCACTCAGGAAGAACTAAAATGCCTTTTTCCTTGCTGCAGGATCTGACGATATCAAATGCAAGGAGCTCGAATGGAGTAGACGTTACAGGATCATAAAAGGCACTTGCCGCGGTCTACATTACCTCCATGAGGAATCACCACTGAAAATTGTACATTGCGATTTCAAAGCCAGTAACATATTGCTTGATAGAGATATGAATCCAAAGATTGCAGATTTTGGGCTTGCAAGGCTCTTTGACAGAGACCAAACCCAAACCGTCACTGCTCACCTCACTGGAACATTGTTAGTTTCTTGCATCATTGCAAATTTAGTAAAACAAATATATGTAGCACGAAAATTCAAACTAGCTTTGTGGATTAATTTACACTAGCTTTTCTTGTTTAATTTAATGCAGTGGATATATTGCACCGGAATGTAGCATGCGAGGTACATTCTCAGCTAAGTCAGATACATATAGCTTTGGCATCCTTGTTCTAGAGATTGTAACTGGGAAAAAAAATAGCTCCTTTCCAGGCAGCATGTACATGTCAGGCCTGATAAATCATGTAAGTTCAAAAAAGAAAAAGGTGGTTGTCCAAACTTTTCTTCAATTTGTTTCATTACAGGAGCTAATTACTAACAAAAACAATTTTGACCAAAAATGATAACTGAAGGTATGGAAGAATTGGAGTGAAGGAAATGTAGTGGAACTAAAAGACCCAACATTGGATAAAGAATGCATAGAAGAGGTAACAAAGTGCATCCACATAGCACTCCTATGCATACATATGAATCCATCAAATAGGCCAAACATGGAAACAGTAGCTAACATGCTCAATAGTTCATCGATTGCAAGTCTTCCACCTTTGCCACCTCCAAGATTTATATGGGGAGCAGATGTTTCTATGTTTGAGGATGATGAAAATGGCGTTACCAGTTTGAGCGGTTGGGATACTGTCTCCAGTACTGTTGTTGCAAACGAAACTGAAGAGAACAGTTTTCTCTATAGTTTTTAGTGGGAGAGCTTGACTTTTTTAAGCTCCCAATTTTTTTTTTCTACTAAAACTTCCTTTATATTTATAAAGTACCCAATTTACTGTAAATTAAAATGTAAAAAATATGTAGCATGTAAGGGAAAAGTTAAGTCTTCTAATAGGTTCTTTTTACTGAGAGAACGAGGGGAGGTCTGATGGGCATTGGATCAGGGTTCAATGGATACATTTACCGTCTATTACATCAATTATTTTTTATATATTAAAAAATAATATATAATTTATTCTCAATTATGTAAACAAGTCATCTTTTATTTGAATTATGAAATATATAGTAATATATATTTAATAGAATCTCTAAATTATATGTAAAAATGTCAACCAATTATTCACATAATAACTAGTTGCTTTACGGTTTTTCTACATCTTAATAAATGTTCTTTTTGACTTTATAGTGTGATGTAGTTATATTTAGGATCTTCAGATGTTACGTTAAAAAGAGGTCATCGAACCTACTTTTGACTTCAACTGGCTCCAAAATTGTTTGATCAGAATTAAGATTGTCATGCACGGAAAATGAAGCAGATGAGCACGGATTCTAATACGAAATGCACGTATCATAATGCAGATCGGACGGTGGTTAAATCCATGTTTAGTTGAGATCTAAACCATGAAATACATGATTTAGACTTTATTTATTCCACCAAACGAACATTCAATAAATTAGTCTAACTAGATGTATGTTAAATTAAGCTAACTTAAATTCAGGGGCGGATCTACATTCATTTGTACAGGTGCTAAGTCACACTGTAATTTTAAAATTTTAGTTATGTATATTGAAATTTAATTAAATTTTATTTTTTTAAAACTTTTTATATAGCTAGCTAAGTCCTCCTTCATATAATATCATATTTCTACTTATAACTAGGTAGTTAGAACTTACTTTGTGCGGTTGTGGAAATTTTGGGTTTAATTTTCACCAATAACATATTGTTCATTTTAATTTATGCATCTCTATCATGAATTTCTAGTTCCAAGTGAAATATCTTTTGTTATCTGAAATTATGATTTAATTTTAGGTTTCAACTAAGTAACTGACCCATTCTAGATTATATATTTATAAATAGACGTGCACAAAATATAAGCCACAAATTAAAATGAAAATATTTGACCGAGTCTTTCAACTCTGGTCACTTCAAATAATTAATGGTATATATACAGCCGCGTTACTTTGCAATTAATTCTAACAATGACAATGACAGGTCCTGCCACACCCGCCACAAGTCACAAATGTTTCATAGTATCAGAAAAAATAATACCAATACAGGACAAGTGTCCATGTTTTTGGTAACCGTTTACAAGTCTCTGTGTCAACAATTCTAATTACGGCCCACCTTAAATTTTTACATATTCTCTATATATAAAATTAATTATTTCTGAAGTCCCTTAAAATTAAGTTGTTTTTTAATCTTTAAATTCCAAAAAAGCGATCTAAACTGTTAAATGTGATATCTATGTTAGAATGTACTTGGAGATTAAATTTTATATTTTTTGAATTACTTTTATTATTTATTAAGCCACTTCAAATATTGTTGATTCAATGATAACTTATTCAAACAATAAAATCAGACTAGACTATTAAATCAGCGATTTTATGATACTAGCTAGCTAACACATCTCAATCTTGCATGCGAATGTTTTATTTCTAATAAAATGAAAAATGGCAGCTTCTGCCAGGTTATCAAAAAAAAAAAAATCATTTTGGCAATTGCTCTGTTCAGAGCTCCAAGTGGATCCTTGACATTCCAAAAGATTTCCATCATGTCAGTAGCTTACTATCATATCATGTTGCATTTACATTCTTAAATTGTTTTCCACATCCCTTTTAGTCGGATTAGCTAACCAACCTAAGCTTGACCCTGCCTGGTGCCATTTCGTGTTCCCATCAATAGAAGCAGTCAAACATATCAGTCTCAGCCCTTATTCTTTGATTTCTCCTGTTGACCAAGTCAAACATATTAGAGGTGCAGCGCCTCTTTTCTTTTCTTTCTTTTCCTAATCTCCTCCAGTCATGAGTGCTCCCGGAACCGTCCAGTTTTGTTCCTCTTCTTCATTTTATTTTTTTCTTTTCACCAGTTAGGTGAGAGATTTGACACCTCTATTTAATTTGTTTTCTGACATTATTTTGAACTATTTTCAATTTTTTTTTCTTTCCTACTTCTAATTATTTTTTCTCTTTTATTTTGATAATTGAGAAAATACAATTAATCATGAATATTTAATTTTATGAAGCTGTAAACTAAATGATCCTTTATTTATTTAATGTATTTGGATTTGTTTTATCAATTTAGGGTCAACAAGGACATAATAAACAAAATTGTATTCATATGCTGAAATAAAATAAGTACAGAAACAATTATAATTATCTACCAATTTGAAAAATGTATAATGTGTTGTGCATCAAAAACCATGCTGAAGCATTTGTGTAACTGTATCGATATTCATGCAGACTACACAATCCTCCATAAAGACAGTTTACTAACCTCTGAAAACGTACTTTTCTGAATTGTAAATTTCTAAATCAATCCATCAATAATTTAATATTTGCTTAAATTATTCTACACATTTATGGACCACATCCTAATGAATATATTAATTGTTTATTACCTTATTTGGAGTCCAACTAATGTCATAATGTTATAATTTTAGCCTAAGTTATAACGAGTCTGTTTTTGAGATTTCAAAGTCCAAATCGCTGATCCGAATTGCTTAACACAATCTCCATATTAATATGTTCTTGGAGACCAAATTTTACATTTTTTTAAAAAAAATTATTATTTATTAAGCCACTTTGAAAATTACTGATCCAATGACAATAGTAAAACCAAAAGGTACTGTTGGATCAGTAATTTTCAAAGTGGCTTAATAAATAGTAAAAAAAATCTCCAAAAAAAATGTAAATTTTGGTCTCCAAGCACATATTAATATGGAGAACAAGGTGAACGGTTTCAATCAGTTATTTGGACTTTGAAATCTCAAAAACTAACTCGTTATAACTTAGGCTGAAATTATAACGTTATGACATTAGTTAGACTCCCTTATTTGATCACTTTAATTGACAACCATATATGACAATAAACAATTCATAATTGTATTACATATGTGCTCAATGTTGGCATTAAATTTTAACGAAGTTGACAATAAATCCAACATGTTATACTTATGGTTTTTCTTTCTCTTAAAAAGATAAATTAGCATAAATTAGAAAGATAAAAAGATAAGCAGAATGGATTCATTGAATTTTGTTGTTTTTATGGTGATTTTCTATTATTTCACCTTAATTATTGGAGAAAATTTAATATGGTCCCATTTAATTTGTAATTAGCAATTACGTACCATCATCCAAATGACTTGTCACGTACGTATTAAATGTTTAATTAAGATTCATACAATAATATATGATTTTTCAATTTGTGCAACATTTACAAATTCTTATCTATGTTTATTCTCCTTTAGCATTTCAAAATTTATATGCGTGTATTAATTAAAGTTGACGCTGCCGATGGACAGACGTACGTCGGAAAATGTCTCATAAATTATAAAATATTTTATTGAATCATCATTGTACGACACTATTTTTTTTTTTGGAAAAAAGGAAATAGAAATAAATAAAATTTACGCATGCAATTTTCTTAAATTGAAGTATAGCTAGAAAGATTTCCCTCATTTTTATTACTACAATTAATATAACTAGAGGTGCTATCGAGATGGATCGGGACTGGGTACTATTATATTTGGACCCGTATTCTAAAAGTGTTCGGGTCCAAATTTCGATCCATATACTTATTTGTTTCAAATTGGGTCGGGTCCGGATCCGGATATCTATCTATCCGTAGATATTTCGGGTCCAATCTTTCGGTTCCGGGTAGATAGATACTTGTAACTTGTTTGTGGATTATCGGATCCAATTTGGATACAGGGCGGTTCCAGATCCAGAGCAGGTATAGGCACAACTCCAAAGCATTTGAGAAATTATTTACATTTAAATATAATTATAATTTCTTAAACATCTCATATAATAAATCATTACAATATAAATGAAAAACTACTGCAAAATAAAAATTATACTATTGATCATGTTCATAAATAATAAAATATATCATGCTATATAACAAAATAAATTTGACATTCATGTGTCATGTATCACATGTGTATAATATAGTACAAAAATTAAAGGGCATAATTAAAGGGTAGTGTAAAACAGTAGCATAAATTTGGTTAAGTTTTATCAAACTATAGCTCAGCTGAAATATATTATCTAACACCAAAACTTGATGTAGAGTTATTAATATATATTTTATCGGGTATTTATACGGGCATCAGGTCGGGTTCGATTATGGGTCAGATAATTAAATGATACACATATCTTACCCATTATAGTATCGGTTCCGGGTCGGATATTAAATTATTAATTTTGTATCCATATCCATAATTTAATCAGTTATATTTTTTTAAACTATACCCTATCCAAATTAATCAGATCCGGATCGTTTTCGGATCAGATCCGGATTATCTGATAAAAGTAGCACCTCTAAATATAACAGAGCCCAATTCAATATACAAGCAAGGCAGGGTAAATCATTGAATGAGACGGAAGTAGCAAGAATGCAGCTATTCATCATTATTCAACCATCCGATTTAAATCCAACATTCCAAATACGGCAACTTTATTCCTTCCAGTCAAGTATATATCCCAAAAAAGAAAATCAAAGAATTAATTTGCATAAATCAACCCGCAACCCGTTAACAGAACATGTCGATCGGGAGCTTAAAGGGAAAAAATAATGGTCTATACTCTCAGATAACATAATACTTGAGTTTTGATTCTAACCGTTCGATCACAAATCTTGTGTTTGCCTCCTGCTCGAGTACATCTGACGGTCACCATCTCTAACCAAATATCATGTTACTTTAGGTTAAGCCGTTCAGGTAATATTAATTTAATGGTTGTATGGACAAGTTAAGCTGGGCTTTGAATTCCGGCACTTGACAAAGCCCATTTTTAATTCAGCTTCAACAATTTGGCAATGGTAACAATATATTGTATCAACTTCAAGACCAGGCCCAATAAGAAATAGAGGCCTGGGTTTCATGAGATGAAGGGCTCAAGGCCCAATTAAAAGTGAAGCCTCGTCTGTTGATCTGTAAAGATTTGAGTTGAGAATAATATTGGATAAATTCGTGTATCAAATGTGTAGCGGGCAAAAGATGAGTCTTTCTTACGGGGAAAATTTTAATTGTATCATTGCTTCCTTTTGAGATGCCGCATCTAATCAAACAAAAAGTGCGTAAAAACCATGTGCCATGCACTGGAGAGCAAAGAATTATCCGCAGCAGCCTTGGAATTATCTACACCGATATTTTTATGGAGCGATCCGATCAAATTCATATTATATAAAAATTCGGTTGTTATTTTGATTTTAAAAATTTTCAACGTAAACTAAAGTTAAATTTCAGTTTTAAAAATCAAACTGATCGAATCATTAAATTAGAAAAATCAAATTGTTTAATTAAAATTAATTCAGTTCGACTCAAAACTAAATAAACCGGACCCAATGAACACCTCTGTTTGTATCTAATCCTGAAATTAAAATGAAAAGCGCTCTCTCTCACTCTTTCCTGCGCGAAAGAGGAAAAGAAAATAGAAGCCTCTCTTTCATTTATCGACTGCGGTACACTCAGATTCATGAGGCAAAGGCCGATTGAAATTTTTATTTATAAAAATTAATCTAAAAATAATATAGAATTTTAGAAAGAGTGACGTGAACCGGAAAAAAAAATCGACTCCAAAATTTAGAACCGAAATTAAAACTCAGCTCCAAAGTTAGCTACAACAACACACATTTGTGTTATCACACTTTAGAGTTTTGATGATCAGCTGAATTTTTTTTTTTTTTAAGGATGATGATGCATGTTGCTATAGTTAACTTTAGAGCCGAGTTCTAATTTTGACTTCAAACTTTGGAGTAAATGTAGCATCCTAGTTTTCGAAAACTTGGAAAATTATAATTCTCCAACTTGAAGTGAAATGCATTTAAAAATTTCAATATTGATTTTCTAGTACGTTTATAAACCTTGTATTTTTCTAATTTGAAATCAATACACTACAAATATATATATATAGAGAGAGAGAGAGAGATGGGCTACGGTGAGTTGCGAAGTAAAACGACTATTTTACTTTACACTCATATTTTGCAATTTTAAAGTTCAAAACGTCGATCTGAACCGTTCATCTTGTTCTTCATATTGAAATGTGCTTGGAGACCAAATTTTACATTTTTTAGAATTTCTTTACTATTTATTAAGCAATTTTGCAAATCGTTGATCTGATGGTTCAGAAAATTTTACTTTTTTACTGTTCACAGCAGAACAGTAATTTTTAAAAATGCTTAATAAATACTAAAAAAATTCCAAAAAATGTAAAATTTGGACTCTAAGCACATTTCGATATGGATTAAACATCTAATGGTTTGGATCGGTCATTTAGACTCTCAAAATCAAAATATGGCATGAAGTAGAAACACATTTTACTTCGCAACTCACCGTAACTCATCTCTATATATATAGAGAGAGAGATAGGCTAATGTGCTTTCGGTAGCTTATGAGCCGAAATACACACAATCCAAATTTGAAATTTCAAAATTCAAACAGTCGATCCGAACCATTCATCTTATTCTCAATATTAATGTGCTTGGAGACCAAATTCAATCAGTGATTTTCAAAGTTGCTTAATAAATAGTAAAAAAATTTCAAAAAATGTAAAATTTGGTCTCCAAGCAGATCTTAATAGATCGCATCTAACTGTTCAGATTGACTATTTGGACTTTGAAAACGGAGAAAATTTTTTTTAAAAATAGAGTGCATTTGGGTGCACAAAAATTTAGGTGCATTTAAACCCTCCTCTATATATATATACACAGAAATGATTATGTAACATTTCATTAATTTAACTTTTGATGGTAAATATATAAAACGCGTTAATTCAAATTTTGTTTGTGAGTTTTTGTAAGATGGAATATATTTTTATATAAAATATGTAAATTACTTTTACTAGGAGTACTAAATAGAGAAGTTAAATGAAAAGATAAAAACTCAGCATGACATCCAACTTGGGCTCTTGGGCCTTCATTAAAAGCTGAAAAGATAAAATAAATTGTTGGCCTTATTTAAATTATCAAATTACTAACTAAGACTTTTTACATAGATAAATTGTGGAGACCGCTTAGGCACAATTTTCCTTTAACTGGAGACCGACTCATTTTTATTTTACTGTTCTCGTCCAGTCTGCCTATTCACCTACCTCACTTGCGTTTCTCTCTTGATACTATCTATTTCCCTCTTGATACATTAATTGAAATTTTGGAGTTGTCAAGAAATTGAAAAGGGTTCTAGTTTGGGTCAAGCAAGAGAAAGAAGTGTACTGGTGTGCGCTACTACTTTGACACTTGATCAGTTGATCTTGACTCATGTTACTCTTTATCTCTCTTGCTCTTTGTCTTTGCTAGAATTATGCTTGGCTGCCATTAATGGTGCATTATTTTCTATTGTGTGTCACACACTTTAATTGGTGAATGTTTGTGAGTTAAAATGAGGCTTGTTGAGAAGAACTTCAAAAGAGTCTTTGAGTTTGAAATAAATCTAGTTTTGGACAAATTTGTGAAATATGAAAAAGTTTACAAAGTACTGTTTGCTAATTCCTCTGATGGTTGAAGTATATTATTTTATTTTCATGCAACCTGATTGGAGGAAGAAAAAAAATGAATAATTAATTACTTTGCCCAAAAGCTGATGTTATTCATATTAAGACTTTTGTATGATGTGTCTCCTAAATTAGTAAAATTCCAGTTAAAGGTAATCAAGAGGGGCTACGTGATGTATCATTATATCGTAGTTGATCTCTTGTTTGTTAAGAATAATTGTAGTTACTAAAGCCTTACTAATTCAACATAGACGTAAATCTTGCGTGGCTGGATTAAGAACGTTTGTCAAACATGTACACATTTGAAGCGAGGCACTGTTCATATCGTCACAATGTTACTAAGGTGCAGATTTCGAGTTATTCCTAGATCCTTCTAACTTATTTTATTTTATTGATTATTTATGGGTATTATTGTTTGCTTGGTCTTGCATGTTGTTTGTGTGATGACTATGATTTGGTTGTGGTTTAGATTTGCATGGCATAATTATCCTTATTATGAATCTGGTGCATGTCATAGTACAAAGAAATTTGGACAAACATGAGTTTCATTTAAATGTTCTTTTTGCATGATATGAATGCTGTTGGAAAAATATGAACTAACCAACTAATTTTAAATCTGAATTTTGATCATTAAATAAATAACAATTATATTAAAAAATATAATCAATAATATAATTAAAACTTTATTACCCGGAGCTGCAAAATGCGGACCTAAGGCAACTTCCCGTCCTAAGCGCAGGAATAATCGGTTAAGCTTGTCCCAAGTTACGCCGGTATTCCTCTACCTTCAGACGCAACCGTGGTAGAGGTTGATGTAGCTTCTTTCAACAATAATAGCAGAATAATAATATGTTTTCTATAAAGAAAATATTTATTTGTGGGAGAATAGAAATTGAGTTTTATGAATTATAGAGCTAAGAGGAAGAGCTAAAGAATGTGAATTATTTGATGGATTATAGGATGATAATTTTTGGATAATATTATCTTCAAGTATCATGTACTATTTATAGGCAAATATGTGCATTAATGACATTCATATTCATTATATTTTAACGTTCCAAATATTAATGAAAATGAATGAATAGTAGCTCAAACGGGTAAATTCATCAATGGAATGAATTGAATGATTTTGAAGTTGTCGCTTCATAATTTATTTGCCTCTAAATATTGGATTGATTGCCCAGCACATATCTCATATATTATTGTTCGATCTTTTGTGGCGGCAAACAATAAACTTCTACGTAGACATTGGATCAATGAAATTAAGTTACAAATAACTCTATAATTCATAAAGTTAAAAACTGTTAATATTAAAATAAATATTATTTAAATTTTGAGTTTTAAAATAAATTTTTAACAATCCCCCACAAAATTCAAAATTTAATTTAAAAAATAAAAAATAAAAAAAAATAAAACTAAATAAACAAAAAACATATATATAAATATTTCTGCTACCATTGTTTATACTGTGCATTGGGCAAAATGTTTTGATTTCGCTTAGTGTCAATAATTTCAGTTCGAGGAGATCGGAGTGAACCAGGTCTTGAACAACGATTCCTTTGATCGGAACTTACATTATTACACACACAGTACAGAAAACTACATCGCGGGTTGTGCGTTTGAGGCCATGCACATTAACTTGATTTTTTTCATGAGAATATTCTACGGGTTGCCTAAACTCAGTAGCCGCGGCCTTTTATATACGGTCATTCTCATATAGAAGAGTTCCCTCTGGGATGTGTGTAGAGTCACATCTCGCGAATTACCGACTTGGGACACTCATCTTATTACACTACACAGAAGCACTGATCACCATAGGGATGGGTTTGGAACAGAAGTTCCATATCTAAAATAATTTTGTGCTTCTTGGCCAACCTATCTGCTTGTTCTTACCCATTGAACCCCCTTCAGGGGATCGCCCATCATAGAGGTTGGGTTTCCACACCAGATTGGCCCATTAGGCTAAATTCCATCCCCCTCGATGACTCTAGGACTTTCGTCCTATATACAAGGACTTTAATTTTTAGTCCATCATTAACATTTTAATGTCAATGAATTATCATTTATTGCTCGATAATGCAAGTATTTTTTTTTCTCTTATTTGTCAAAGAAACTTGCAAAATATTATTCACCACATAAAATAATTAGAAATAATGTTTTTTTTTTAAAACATATCATTAATGTTGTAGCATCACGTGACATAAAATTAATCACACATACTTTATGATAAAATATATGAGCTAACAATAATAGTATTTTCAATAGAATGTCAAAATCATGCATTCTAATACAATCAAAGTAATTTATGACATCAAGATAAATTAAGCATGTATATCTCAATAAATTTTTATCACCTCATGTCATGATCATATATGATAATTTAAATTCTCACATTTGTTTGCAACATACGAGAAAACTATAAAGTAATCTCATTTAATACATATTAGCTATAATCATAATCAATATATATATTAGTTATCATGATCAATAATTAAATGAGTACATTTTATTTCACACCCCCACATTTCGTTTTCTTATTAAACTCTATCATAATTCCTCATAAAAATTAAAATCAAGGACATATATTCAATATTCATGCCACACATATCGTAGGGTTAATTTAATATTTCTTTAACATTTTAATCTCCACAATTAACTATATATAATATAATTTTAAAGCATTCTATAAACACATAATCAGTATTTAAATTATGCATTTATAATTTCATGCCATACATAACTTAGGGTAGGTTTATATATATTTTAATAAACATTTGAACCCTCATATTATTCTGTTATATATCAAATAATAAGGTTGACAACTTATTTAATTATTTTCAAACATAACATTATGAATCATGTATGCTAATTAATCATTATGATTAATTGAGTAAAATGAACCTCAATCATAAAATTGATCACAATTATTTTTGTTATTATTATTTTTAATTATACCCCCACAATTCTCTTTGTTCTTTATTTTCAGGAGTATTAAATATTTTCAATTTTAGTTTAGTAATCTTTCATAATATAAGAATATATATTTAATTATCTCATCTGACAATAAAATAATAAATATTTTCATTTATTATCATATCTAAAATTGGAAACCTACAATATTAATCAGATCCGAGAATTGTATGTTGGAGTTTATATTTGTTTTATTTTAGATGTCAATTATTTTATGTAATCTAAAAGTAAACGGATATATTATTTATTTAGCAAATTCAATGACTTAATTGCTTCACTGACATAAATTTTAATAACCATATTATTTCTTATTTGTATATATAGAAGACTTAGAGGAGTCTCAGTACCCATATTAGTATAGTCAAAATATATAAAAAAAAATTTAATAAAGAAATAAGTTAGTTTGAGACTACATACTATTACTGCATTTAAGTGTACATCAATATTTGCTGATGCTTATATTTTCTATTCAATTTTCCAGATCATTAGATATATAAAATTTAGATAAAAATAATCTAAACTGTTAATTCCAATTATCACCTAGTTATGATTTCTAGTTATATACATATATGTATACCTTATATATCAAACAGTGTCTTGTATAGTTATTTAAGTATAAAATATTTTATACTTAATATCTCGACATGAACATGATGTCGGCAATTCTTCAATCATGAACATTATTGAAATAATGTCTTCAATTATAATTCCAAATTTACAACGACCAGATAATAATTTCAAACATCAGAATTTTTTTTTTATTGATTTAGTATAATGAGTTCGAATTCTGATTTTGATTTTCCTTTCAGTAAGTAGTTGAGATGTAAGATCAATTTAATATTGATCAGATACAAAAATGACATTGCATTGTTTTTTATTTTTTTATTTTTATTTTTTTATAAAAATGGGAATGTACTATGGGAATATACACAGCTTACATTTCATATTCAATATTTTACCGATCATTAATGATAATTAAGAACATTAAAGATGTAATTACGATGTAATTGGTCAGTTGTATTTTTTTTTAAGGAGGCTGATAATTAACCCCGCACCTCTCACCCCGCAATTAACCCCGCACAAAATGCCAAAAAACTCCAGCTGTCATTTTTTTTTCATAAGGTATTAATACTTACGTACAGAAGTATTTATCTCTAAGAACGAAAGTATTTATCTCTAAGCACGAAAGTATTTAAGGGACCATGCAAGTTTTTTTCATGGAGGGTGGGGGGAATTTCAAATCACATGGGGGACTATGCACGTTTTTAGAGGTAGGTTTTTTTTTATCTCATTTCAATCTCGTCCACATTTCTCACAATCTATGAGAAATTTTGCAAATCTAAAACCACTAACATTTTCTACGTAATTTTATCTTTCAAATGAGATCCATGATGACATACTTTCGAGCAAGTCGTTACAGAAGTATTTATCTCTCATCATACAAGTATTTATATCTATACTTGAAAGTATTTTTTTGCATATAATACTTATAATACTTGATATTAATACTTTCATATGTCAATATAAATACTTATAATACATGATATTAATACTTTCATATGTCAGTATAAATACTTATAATACTTGATATTAATACTTTCATATATCAGTATAAATACTTATATTAATTGATAGTAATACTTTCATATGTTTGTATAGGTATAAATACTTGCACGATGAAAGATAAATACTTCTGTAACGACTTATCCAAAAGTATGTCATCATGGATCTCGTTTGAAAGAGAAAATTACGTAGAAAATGTTCGTGATTTTAGATTCGCAAAATTTCTCATAAATTATGAGAAATGTGAATGAAATTGAAATGAGATAAAACTAATTTGGAAAGAGATAGAGTGGGGGGATGGTGGGGGGATGGAATGGGGGGGAGTAATATAATTGTTCTTAATTTTATATAGAGAGAATATGTAATTTCAAATTTAAGGTAGGCCGTACTTAGAATTGTTGACACAGAGACTTGTAAACGGTTACCAAAAACATGGACACTTGTCCTGTATTGGTATTATTTTTCTGATACTATGAAACATTTGTGACTTGTGGCGGGTGTGGCAGGACCTATCATTGCTAGAGTTAATTGCAAAGTTACGCGGCTATATATATACCATTAATTATTTGAAGTGGCCAGAGTTGAAAGACTCGGTCAAATATTTTCACTTTAATTTCTAGAATGGATCAGTTATTTCTTACTTGGTTGAAATCTAAAATTAAATCGTAATTTCAGATAACAAAGATATTTCACTTAGAGAGGTGTAATAGTCTAAGCAGGGTGGAACTAGAAATTCATGTTAAAATTAAAATGAACAATATGTTGTTGATAAAAATTGAATCTAAATTCTGCACAACCACAAAGTAAATTCTAACCACTATGTTACAAATAGAAATATGATATTTTATGAAGAGGGACTTAGCTATATATAAAGTTCTAAGAAAATAAAATTCAATTAAATTTTAATATACATAACTAAAATTTTAAAATTATAGAGTAGCTTAGTACCCCTATGAATGAATGTAGATTTGCCCTTGAGTTTAAGTTAGCTTAATTTTAAACATACATTTAGTTAGACTAATTTATTTAATGCTCGTTTCATGAAATAACTGAAGTCTAAATCATGTATTAATTTCATGGTTTAGATCTCAACTAAACATGAGAGAAAAGTATTAACGGAGCAGTAATTGAAGAAGAGCATGAGCCGTTGCACTAACGTACCTTGAATTGTGATTGACTCTGACATAATTATGCCGTGTACAAGAGGAGAAGCAATTCAGAGTCCTTCCTTGGTTTGATGGATTTAACCATCGTCTGATCTGCATTATGATACGTGCACTTTGTATTAGAATCCGTGCTCATCTGCTTCATTTTCCGTGTGCAACGATTTTAATGCTGATCAAATAGTTTTGGAGCTAGTTGCAGTCAAAAGTAAGTTCGATGTCCATCTAACCTACTTTTTAACATAACATTTGAAGATCCTAAATATAACTACATTCCACTAGAAAGTAAAAAATAACACTTATTGAGATGTACTGAGAAAAATGTAAAGCGACTAATTATTATGTGAATGATTGATTGATTTTTTTACATATAATTTAGAGATTCTATTAAATATACATAACTATTTCATAATTCAAACAAAAAATGATTTCCTTACATAATTGAGAATAAATTATATATTATTTTTAATTAGAAAAGTATAAACAAAAATTTAAACGTTTGAATTAACAACTTTTAGCCAATCTTAAAAATAATATTCTTCATCAAAAATCTCAAAATTACGTATTTCTCCTTCTAAAATTCATAATTGTTTACCCAATTCATTGTTTTTCTACTAAAACTATATTTAATTTATCAAGTTTTCTCATTTACCTTCTAAATATAGGAAACTTGTAGAATGGAGTAGGAAGTCACTGCGGCAAAATTCAAGTTTATTTCAAAAAAAAATATAATGAAAACGTGTGCATAATTTTTAGCTACCGACTATGTGTATATCACAAGTAGAAAATGAACTAGTTGCGTCACAAAAGAGGAAGGAGGGGAGGTCCGATGGGCATCAGACCAGGTCTGGATTTGATGGGCACATCTACCGTCTATTACATCAAATCATACCATGATTTTGATTAACAGACCAGTTCTTAAACAAATTTAATTTATCTGATTGATACCTGATTTCTTAAATATTTAAATTAGGAGGTGAGGAGACCTAGTTGGATTTATTCAATCAATCGGATTTTAATTTGATAAATTAAATTTGTTTAAGAAGTGCTCTATATATTAATCAAAATCGTCGCATGATTTGACGTAATAGACCACAGATGTGTCCTCAGACCTGATCCAATTCCCATCAAACCTCCCCTCCTCACAAAAGAACCTATTAGAAAACTTCACCTTTTCTTACACGCTACATATATATTTTTTACATTTTAATTTACAGCAAATTGGGTACTTTATAAATATAAAGGAAGTTTTAGTAGAAAAAAAAATTGGGTGCTTAAAAAAATCAAGCTCTCCCACTAGGGATGTAAACAGTCGGATATGAATAGTTAAAAATCTTATTGTATCATTATTTGTGATAATTTTTCGGATACAGATATAAATACAGATAGTCTCAAATATGGATATAGATCAGATACAGATACGGATTCGATAATGTAATTAATTTTTTGGATTCGGATCCGGACACAATCGGATAATATCTGATCCGTTTACACCCCTATCTCCCACTAAAACTATTGAGAAAACTGTTCTCTTCCGTTTTGTCTCCAACAACAGTGGAGACGGTCTCCCAGCCGCTAAAATTGGTAATGGAATTTTCATCATCCTCAAACATAGAAACATCTGCTCCCCATATAAATCTTGGAGGTGGCAAAAGTGGCAGACTCGCAGTCGATGAACTATTGAGCATGTTAGCTACAGTTTCCATGTTTGGCCTATTTGATGGATTCGTTTGTAAGCATAGGAGTGCTACGTGGATGCACTTTGTTACCTCTTCTATGCATTCTTTATCCAATGTTGGGTCTTTTAGTTCCTGCACTTTTCCTTCACTCCAATTCTTCCATACCTTCGGTTATCATTTTTGGTCAAAAATTGTTTTTGTTAGTAATTAGCTCCTGTAATAAAACAAATTCAAGAAAAGTTTTTGACCACCACCTTTTTCTTTTTTGAACTTACATGATTTATCAGGCCTGACATGTGCATGCTGCCTGGAAACGAGCTATTTTTTCTCCCAGTTACAATCTCTAGAACAAGGATGCCAAAGCTATATGTATCTGACTTAGCTGAGAATGAACCTCGCATGCTACATTCTGGTGCAATATATCCACTGCATTAAATTAAACAAGAAAAGATAGTCTAAATTAATCCACAAAGCTAGTTTGAATTCCAGTGCTACATATATAATTTGTTTTACTAAATTTGCAATGAGGCAACAAACTAACAACGTTCCAGCGAGGTGAGCAGTGACGGTTTGGGTTTGGTCTCTATCAAAAAGCCTTGCAAGCCCAAAATCTGCAATCTTTGGATTCATATCTCTATCAAGCAATATATTACTGGCTTTGAAATCACGATGTACAATTTTCAATGGTGATTCCTCATGGAGGTAATGTAGACCGCGGCAAGTGCCTTTTATGATCCTGTAACGTCTACTCCATTCAAGCTCCTTGCATTTGATATCGTCAGATCCTGCAGTAAGAAAAAAGGCATTTCTGATATTTTTCTGATATTCAAAATATATGCTCGATTCTCTGATTGCTTTTTAATGACAAGCCCTGAATCACGATCTTTGTGTAACCTAGCCAATTTTGTCAAAAGTTTCCAAATTTCTTTAGAAAACATCAAAGTCTCAAGTCTCAACACAAAAAAATAAAAAATAAAAAAATAACGGAATGATAGGAAAGCCGAGGACTGCTGCTGATGGAAACTATACCAAAAAGGATTTTATCAAGACTTCTATTAGGTAGATATTCGTAGCACAGCATTCTCTCGTCCTTGTATATGCAGCATCCCAACAATTGTACTAAATTGTTGTGCCTGAGTCGCACAAGTAATTCAACCTCAGTCTTGAATTCAGTTGCTCCCTGGGTCGAACTTGCTGAGAGCCTTTTGACTGCTATTTCTTGACCATTGCGAAGTTTTCCCTGCCAAAAAATTATCTGACTACATTTTACAGTTGTGCATGCTTGTACTGCTTGAAAAATAGAGATATATGAAGTTCTTATTGGTTTACTTTAAAAACTGGTCCAAAACCGCCCATGCCAAGCTTATTTTTATCAGAGAAGTTGTTGGTAGCATTTCTGATGGTACTGATGTCGTAAATCATAAATTCTGAAGCCGCAACATCCTGTAATTCCTTGAAAAACACTGCCGTAGTTTATACCAGAACAAGACAAAAAGGATATAAGTATAAAAAGAAATCTTACTGGGTTGATTTATTAAGATAAAACATTAAGCATTAACCACAAATTGGATATTTTGTCAACAATATATATGGTTAATTATAGTTAAGTTTCAATTATGTGCACTTGGAAATTGAACTCAATTCAAATATTTTACATACATTTGATTCCATCTGTGAGAGACCACTTTCTTTGAAACCAAATGCAAATTGATATAACAACTAGAAGAGCAGCAACACCACCAACTACTGTGACAATTACAATTGTTTTCGATTTTTTCATACCAGTACCTGCAATCATGTATGAAGAACTCTATATCAAATTTCCCAGAAATATCACAAATATGGAGCATTCAGTTGATTTAAAATTTTACTACAAAATAGAAATATAATTGCAATTTGAAGATTTTGTTCTAAAAAATTGAAATTTCCTCCTGTCTCTTCTGTCTTCTTATAAAAAAAAATTAGCAGAAAATTCAGAGAAAAAGGCAAAAATATGTATACCGAAACAATGTAAACAGAGCTTAGAGGTTGGTATAGGACGTGTATTCTAATAAATACAAAGAACTTCTTGGTTAAACCTCGGGGTTTTTAATGTTTGTATCCATCCTAGACCTCATATTCTACTCCTGTAACAAAATAGTTTGATATATATTGGATCCTGTAACAAGATAGTCTGACATGGAACTATGTACAAGAGTAGTTTGATATTGATATTGTTTCCACTTTTTAGGAATAATTACTGTTTGATGAACACACGTACACCCGCAGATAGAGAGAGAGGATTTGTACCTGGTTCAGTTACTGGGCCAGAAGTATTGCCTACAGGTACAGAAGAAGGTCATTGAAAAATAATGCATATATTTTTATGAATAGTCTTATGATTTATGAATTAATAGAAATCTTGTAACTAAGTGGATCATTACCTTGCAGAGTTATCGAGATAGGAAACATCTCGTAATTCACATAACAAGAAAACCCAAAGTAGCGCAAACCAACCGTATATGCGAGCAGAGATGGCGGTTGTAGGTCACTGATGAGTGAGCTCAAGCATTTGTAGCACTGCTGATGATTTAAATCCCTTGTACACTGCAACAGCCCATACAATTTATCATTTCCATTTACACTTTCTTGCCCTGTGCCCATCATATTTTCTGATACATTTACTTTAGCAATTAGAGTGTTAAATAATGAATTCCGCGCTTTGCCAAAGAGTTCATGGTCGTCTGTATAATTCTCGGAAGAGTAAATATAGTATGAAGTAGTGTTTGCCACACCGAAAAAATTCTCATTCGAGTAGCGAATAACGCATGGTCCTGACTCCAGCCTGCATTGACAGTAAACCAAAACTAATGTTATATGTAGTGACTCTTATCTCACCCTTAATTAGCATCTTAATTATGTTTAATTTTGTCTTTTGTATTTTAAAGAAGGTATGGATCGAGTCTTGTGTTATTTTTGTACAACCATTTAATCATCATCTTGTAATTATATATATTATGTATAATTAGAGAATTAAAAACCATAATAATATTGCGCATAATGATGTAAATACTCTTTTTAGTTCTTTATTAATGAAAAAGATCGGGTTTTGCTGTCCTTTATAAAAAAATATTGTGCATAAATTACTAGTGGTCTCTGCTGATTAAATGCTACTTTTTATTTATAGATTGGGATTGGAGAGCAACAAGATAATTACATGGCGTTTTTCCTTAGTATACCTCCAATTTAGCCAACTTTTTCTCCCAATTTATACTGATTCTTTATTGTAACTTTCTCCTTTGAAAGCCAAGTGATGCTGATGGAGAGAGAGAGAGAGAGAGAGAGAAGAGCATCGTTTCCTTTCTTTCTTTTTTTTCCTTTTTTTGAAGGAAAATCTCGTATTATAAATTTAATATGGTCGAATGAAATAAACTGAAAAAAATTATCTTCTATTTATTTAGTTCGGTTTACAAACCCAGTGTTCATAACATTCATGCTTCATTAGATTTTAACATTGATATATCGATATTTTTATGACAAACTAGTATCAATTAATGTAGATGTACTAATGTATCAAAGTTTTGTTGTCAAAAACAAATGCTGCGTCGATGTTTTGTATATCGGACTATCACGAAATTAACGAAGTATCAATAATAAAAAGTAATTAATTTCGGGACAATGTTTGGAAGTAAAGACATATTGATCAATTCAATTTTTTAAATTAATTAAATAAAAGGATAAATAACTAAAAGGATATAGAAAAAAAATGTCAAGTTTTTATTAGGATATTGGATATATATTACGGTATAATATTGACTATTTAAAAAATTTATATGAGCATACTAAATGAATGGAGTAGCTTATTCATTACCAGGTACCGGCGTCTTTGCTGTCAGGGCAATCGCTGGTGATTTTAGAGGCAGCTGTACTAAGGCAATTGTTGCATGTTGTGAGGTTTGCACTGGCATAGCACATGCTGAGGCCATAGATTTGATCAGCACTTGTGCCAACGGTGTCGTTGAAGTAGCCACCATTTGATTGGGTACTTGTGGTTATGGACATGAGAAGGCTGTGGAGATTATTCTTAAAGGTAGTATCTGAGGTATTAACAGAGCAGTAAGGACGTTGATTTTGAAGTAGAGCATGAGTGGTTGGACTATAATTATAAACAAGTAAGAGTAGTATGGATGGGAAGAATTTAAGGAGGTAGAGAGCCATTTTTTGAGAATTTGGTCCCCCAAGTGCCAAGCAGGAACAGAGAAGAGAGATTGCTAAAGAGTATAATCAAGGCAACATTGAATTTATTAACTTGACTGATAACTGCCTAAGACAATTGGCATCCTCTCCTACCGTAGAGGCAAAGGAATTAAGGAATTCAAGATTTTTTTATTTATAGAAATTAATATAAATTAATATATTGTTTCAGAAAGAGAGGTGAGGAATTATGATCTAAAGACATGGTCAGGAAAAAATAATTGCAAGTCAAAATTAAAACTTGACTGTCATATTCCGACAACAGAACAAACAACCTGCCGTGCTTTTCAGCGCAAGGCGATCATATTCTGAATTACAACATATATATAAATGCATTACCAATAACACATAATTGAACCCACAATACATGAAGTAAATTTCTGAAGTCTAATTTGTTTTACATGTATCAAAGCAAGACAAAATGAATTTGCTATAGTTTAAATAAGTACAATTGAAGAATCATAACTGATTCATTTGATCAGAATTATAAGAAAAATTACTTATGTTCGTGGCACCCCCCGCAATCATTCGTTCTGACATCTCACTTTCGTCTCTTAGACTTTGTACCTAGAACTCACAAAATGGAATGGTGAGAGATTGAAATTTCCCAGTGCGGTATTCAGTTCCAGTCGAGTTATTCTTAGGTCCGACCAACTGAAACTAAAACAACACTGAGCACAAACAATAGAGACTACAAGAATAATATAAGAATTAAAGAATCTAAGTTATCAACTATAATCAGTCAAAAAACAAAGATGTAAGCTCACTTTAAAAATGCTCAAATACCGTGAAAGAAATCAGCAAGCTAGAGAAATAATTTATAATATTATAACAATCAAACATAAAAAGTTCACAATATGCAATACTCATGTGCAATAGACTTAAAAGTTGAATCTAATTTATTTGTGCAACCTTATTGTTTAATCATGCTTTATTCATAATTACTCATCTCAAAGTGTTCTCATCTAAACTTATGCATTTATCTCAAACCTTTAACATAACATTAGTTAAAGAAATGCAATGGTTATGTATATGTCAAATATGTAAATATTCAGTATAGAATAAAATTCACATCGGATTAGGTAACCATTTTGGAATTAACAATACTCGATCATGCGCTACAAGTACAGCGCCTACATGACTCTGATTATGCACTACAAGTTCAGCACCTATATGACCGTCAAGACTCATATAGGACTCCGATCATGCGCTACCATGAACATGGTGCCTACACAATTTCTGTTATGGCCATAACCTGAAATTATGCATTTACCCTGAATAGGGCGCCTACATGACTAAAGTTATGCGCTACAAGTTCAGCGCCTACATAACTGAGTCATGAGCTACCATGAATATGACGCCTATGCAATTTCTATTATGCGCTATAAGTTCAACGCCTACATAATCGAGTCATGCGCTACCACGAATATGACGCCTATACAATTTCTATTATGTGCTACAAGTTCAGCGCCTACATAATAGAAATTACACACTTATTCCGAATATGGCGCCTATGCAATTTCCGTTATGCGCTACAAGTTCAGCGCCTACATAACATAAATTACACACTTACCCCAAATAGGGCGCCTACATGATCATCACGTTTCAGACATTTGGTTCTTTAACATAGTTCATTTACAAACAATATCATATTACAAGTGATTGTTTCCAAATCATGTCAAGTTGCAGTTCGAAAAATACTTGCTACATAAAGTATGTTCCTGCATCCTTTTTATTCCATTAGAAAATACAATGCTTCAACTAAAACTAATGTTCCAATTGAAATGATTATAATCAAATTATATATTTATTTCATAAAATAAGGTGATGTCTCATATGCAACGTGATGCATTTGTTAGAAATTTATTTTAAAACTCAAAATTTAAATAATATTTATTTTAATATTAACAGTTTTTAACTTTATGAATTATAGAGTTATTTGTAACTTAATTTCATTGATCCAATGTCTACGTAGAAGTTTATTGTTTGCCGCCACAAAAGATCGAACAATAATATATGAGATATGTGCTGGGCAATCAATCCAATATTTAGAGGCAAATAAATTATGAAGCGACAACTTCAAAATCATTCAATTCATTCCATTGATGAATTTACCCGTTTGAGCTACTATTCATTCATTTTCATTAATATTTGGAACGTTAAAATATAATGAATATGAATGTCATTAATGCACATATTTGCCTATAAATAGTACATGATACTTGAAGATAATATTATCCAAAAATTATCATCCTATAATCCATCAAATAATTCACATTCTTTAGCTCTTCCTCTTAGCTCTATAATTCATAAAACTCAATTTCTATTCTCCCACAAATAAATATTTTCTTTATAGAAAACATATTATTATTCTGCTATTATTGTTGAAAGAAGCTACATCAACCTCTACCACGGTTGCGCCTGAAGGTAGAGGAATACCGGCGTAACTTGAGGCAAGCTTAACCGATTATTCCTGCGCTTAGGACGGGAAGTTGCCTTAGGTCCGCATTTTGCAGCTCCGGGTAATAAAGTTTTAATTATATTATTGATTATATTTTTTAATATAATTGTTATTTATTTAATGATCAAAATTCAGATTTAAAATTAGTTGGTTAGTTCATATTTTTCCAACAATCTAAGGCAATAACCCGTAATCTGAATTTGATCAAATTAAAAATCTGATTTTAATTAGTTTATAATTTGTAGAATTAATAAGTCTATCCGAAGAAAAATAAAATTAATAAAGAGCAAAATAATATCATAATAAACTTACAATTAATTACTGAAATTAAATTGTAGGTATGATTCTATAATTTGAATAGTAATTTTACAGATTATTATTTTGATACTCTTAAGTTAACAATTGGAGGAATTAATTTAAACTGGTGCAGCGAAATAGTTTTGTCAATCTTCCTGTTTTTATTGTTAATCAGATAGTTGGAAATGCAATAATTAATTATTCACTTGATCTATTTTATAGAGTCCGTGATGGTACTTCATAATCATATTCCGTATCATGAATTCTTATTAGTCATTTTCAATTAAATTGTAGATTATTTCTTCACTAAGTATTTGATCTTGTATAATTTGTGAAATTTAATTTTATAATTTTACTAAGGTAAAAATATTTTATCATTAATTATTTCTGGATCAGTTCTGTCGAACCTCAGATATACAAATCAATTAATAATTTAATATTGGTCCGTTGAAAGAAACATAAAAAACCAATTCATAATAAAGAGCAATAACAATAGTTGGGTAGTGTGATAATTGTTGTAGTTAATAAGAATATATAGTAAATTTTAATTGATCATTTCTACAAGTAAAAGTTTTACTAGATGGTTGTTGTCCACTGCATTGGATTTATATATTGAACAGTAAATTAATATTTAACAAACTTCATTATGGTCTGAAAATATTTTATTTAGAAGTTATAAGTTTATTTTAAACTTCATCAATTTATCTCATTTAATAATAATAAAAAGTTTATGTTATTTTATGCGAAATAAATTTTAGTTATCAATTTTGATTTCTGTATAATTTAGATAATATCGATTCCTGAAATAATTGTTCACCAAACTAATTAAAAAAAAAAAAATCTCAGAGTTCTTATTAAAATTGAGAGGTCTGATTTTTTTTTTTTAATCTTAACTCAATAATTAGAGTTACAAGTTATTTTTCTGAAAAAAAAAAGGAATGAAGTTACTAGAATTATTTAGTAATTAGGCCTATTTGTAAATAAAATAAAGTTAGCGACATTATATATACAAATAAATTTCTAGGTTCATCGTAAAAATAAATAAATAAATAATAATAATTACCATTGAATATAAAAAATAATTAATAAAGAAACATTAACTGTGAGCAATGATTTATCATTACTCTTGTTTTTTATAACCGATTAATATAATTAATTATTATAAATAGAAAACTGAAAAAAATCCTAATTAAAGCTTTTATAATTGCCTCTGTAATTAATTTCATTAATCACCTTAATTACCTCTTTAATGACCAGGGAAACCAAAAGAAACTCTTGTTTCTTAAATTTACACATGAAATTAGTGATAGTTACATATAGGTACAACCCATTTAATCAATATTAATATTGATAATTTCTCTCATCTAATGTTGTTCATATAATTAGATGAAATATTATATTGAATATTGTGGAGGTTTTGACTTAAGAAGTCATTTTAAGAGTATAGTATAATGTGAATATATAATTAATAACATTATTTAAAAAAAGAACAATTATATTACTCCCCCCCATTCCATCCCCCACCATCCCCCCACTCTATCTCTTTCCAAATTAGTTTTATCTCATTTCAATTTCATTCACATTTCTCATAATTTATGAGAAATTTTGCGAATCTAAAATCACGAACATTTTCTACGTAATTTTCTCTTTCAAACGAGATCCATGATGACATACTTTTGGATAAGTCGTTACAGAAGTATTTATCTTTCATCGTGCAAGTATTTATACCTATACAAACATATGAAAGTATTACTATCAATTAATATAAGTATTTATACTGATATATGAAAGTATTAATATCAAGTATTATAAGTATTTATACTGACATATGAAAGTATTAATATCATGTATTATAAGTATTTATATTGACATATGAAAGTATTAATATCAAGTATTATAAGTATTATATGCAAAAAAATACTTTCAAGTATAGATATAAATACTTGTATGATGAGAGATAAATACTTCTGTAACGACTTGCTCGAAAGTATGTCATCATGGATCTCATTTGAAAGATAAAATTACGTAGAAAATGTTAGTGGTTTTAGATTTGCAAAATTTCTCATAGATTGTGAGAAATGTGGACGAGATTGAAATGAGATAAAAAAAAACCTACCTCTAAAAACGTGCATAGTCCCCCATGTGATTTGAAATTCCCCCCACCCTCCATGAAAAAAACTTGCATGGTCCCTTAAATACTTTCGTGCTTAGAGATAAATACTTTCGTTCTTAGAGATAAATACTTCTGTACGTAAGTATTAATACCTTATGAAAAAAAAATGACAGCTGGAGTTTTTTGGCATTTTGTGCGGGGTTAATTGCGGGGTGAGAGGTGCGGGGTTAATTATCAGCCTCCTAAAATTAATTGTTTTTAAAGTCTCGTACAACTAAATTATTTTTGAATCTTCAAAATTCAAAAAATCGATCCAAACTATTAGATGTGATCTCTACGTTAGAATGTATTTGGAAACCAAATTTTATATTTTTTGAATTTTTTTTTACTATTTATTTAGTCACTTCAAAAATTATTGATTCAATAATAACTTATTCAAACAATAAAATCTGACTAGATCATTGAATCAGCGATTTTATGATACTAGCCAGCTAACACATCTCAATCTTGCATGCCAATGTTTTATTTCTAATAAAATGAAAAATGGCAGCGTCTGCCGGGTTATAAAAAAAAAAAAAAAAATCATTTTGGCAATTGCTGGTGGCATTTCTTGTTCCCATCAATAGAGGCAGTCAAACATACCAATTTGAGCTCAAATGCTACATTGCTTCATGCTCTGATTGTGCTGAAATTGTACCGTAACATTTTTATCTTCAATTTCAAAGTTCAAATAGACAATCCAAACAACTCAATATGATATCCACGTTAAAATATGATTGGAGACCAAATTTTATGTTTTTTGAATTTTTTACTATTTTTTAAGATAAATACAAAATCATTATTTTTAAATGGTCCATAATTTCCTGAAAGACAGTGATTTTGTACTTACCTTAAAAAATAGTAAAAAAATTTCAAAGAATATAAAATTTAATATCTAAACACATTTTAATGTGGATATTGTGTTGAACGGTTTAGATCTTTTGATTGAACTTTGAAATTAAATATAAAAATATTGGGGTACGATTGGAGCATGATAAGCCAAAATTATATATGTTGAAACGTAGGGTTGGATATGAAAAATAAGCCGAGTTTTGATTAGATTAGGTCTAATTAGGTTAGAAATGTCCAAAAGTTCAAGTTACTGCTCTAGTTATGTTTGTTCTACAGGTAATCAAGTATTTGGAGCTAAACAAAGCAAAACGGGTGAATTGGCACGAAGAATAGAGCTTCTGCCACATGCATTGCGGCCCAGAAGAGACCCTTTGCGGTCCGCAACCAAGCAAGCCAACAAAATTCAGCATATGCCTTGCGGCCCGTAATGGGGTGGTTGCGGCCCGCAATAGCCTCCAGAATTCTTCGATTCAAGCTATTAACTTCCTCCATATATTGCGGCCCGTAATGAAATGGTTGCGGCCCGCAATTAGGTCGGTTCAAAGCCCGTTTTAGATATTTTTAGTTGGTTATTTTGGGATTTTGGAAGGGGTTATAAAAGGAATGTTGCAAAACTGTTTGAGGACATTTTTTAGAGAGTTAATTTCTGATTTAGAAGAAGGAAGAGCAAGGAAAAGTTAGAAGAGAGAAGAAGAAAGAAGAGATCATCATTGATCAATCGGTTTTATTATTTTTTTTTCCTTTGGAACTCTTTTATTCATTTGATTTGATTTGTATCTTAGCCATGTCTGGCTAAGGGCTTTTCTAGGGTTGATTAGGGCTGTACTTGAAACTTTTGTTATGATTTAGTTGGTTTTATTTTATATATGCTTGTTCTTTGTTATGATCTATTCTTTATTTTAATTGATTGTGAGGACTTAATCGAAATTGCATGAAACCCTAGGATTTGGTATTTACAATTGAGAAATTGAATATTAGGTCCAGACCATAAGGAATAGGGTATTTGATAGGCTAAGTACCGAGAGGTGACGCTTGTCTTATACGGGCTTTACCTAATAGTTTAGATAAATTGCGCCAAGTACCGAGAGGTGAAAAATAATTTTCTAGATCAATTGGGACAGTAAGAACTTAATGACTTTATATTAGAGTAGCCAAGTACCGAGAGGTGACGTTTATTCTAATTTAAAGATGACATTAATATAGAGATATCCCTTTGTACCTACAACACCCAACTGTGCCTTCATAACTAAAAGAACAAATTTAATAAATCAATTAGTCATGACATTAGTGGATAAGAACCCTAATTTCTCATACTTGTTAAAAACCTAATTTTGCTTTAGAGACTTTAGTTTAATTCATTTTAATTGAAATCAAACCACTTGAACAAACAAATTCCTTTTTACTTTCTTTTACTAAATTAAATTGTTAGATTAGATTTAATATTCCAATTTGTCCATGTGGAGACGATTCCTAAGTACTACTCGATAAAGTTGTACACTTGCAACCGAATTTAGTGTAATTTAGAATTTATTACTTGTGTTGTAATAATTCACATCAGAGCATCAAGTAATTGGGCATTTGAGCCCTCCTCAAAATGTTGTTGGGTTTTTAATATTATTAGGCAAAAAATATAGATCTAGATTGTAACACTGCCTCATAAAATGGAAAGACAAAAATATTGTGCACACATGAAACAAATGGAGGATTCGCGAATATAAAAATGTACAAAATGTTTACGAACCAGATGGATGTGGTTGCAAGAGTCAAGAGTTGATAGGCCTAGCAATCAAACTGTTAACCTTCAAAAAAACAATCATACTCTCACACTTAAAAATCTAGGAGTAAAAATCAATTGAGGTTTACTTTTACTGAAATTACAAGATTTTGAGATAATCTTTAAATTTCAGTCAAATTGAACCTCAATTACAAGATTGTTTCAGGGTAAATCATACTGTAAATATTTTAAATTGATGAGTCTTACTATAGTCTGAATAGAACAACCATTGAACTGTGAAATTTATGAACTTGACCCTAATCTCTTTTTCAAAAGAAGCTAAAATTAGACTAGATAGAACTATGGATCCAACACCTTAAGTCAGATTTGATATGAATTGTTTCATTAATCTAAATTGAACTGTCCATGTTTACATGGAATATGTAGTGATTTATAGACGAACTGTTAGATTATGTACAGTAGTATATAACATAAATTTGTTGTTGATATCTACTTAATGTCTTAATGTGCAATAAATAATTAAACTGGCAAAGAATAGATAGTTATTAAATACAATGAATATATATATATAATAACATGTATGTTAGACTAACTAGTGCTATGCACTTGTACTGAGCTAGTAGAAACTAGACCTCATAGCATGCAGAGCGAGCATAGATTTGGGTACTGTCAAGCATAACATGTACAACATTCAAATTCGAGCTAAAAAAGTGACTCGTGATTAATCTTGCTTAGAAAAAATTTACCCATAAAGTTATAAAAACAAGCAGCAAATGAACAATTTGAGATTAACCAAATTACTAATCATTAACTACAATCCAAACATCCTCCTTGGTTTCGAGTATTTGTCATATAGGTCGTTTGGTTTTCTCTCTTCATGGAAAATATGTCTGTATTGTTCCAGAATTTTAATCCAACAAATTCCCTTGTATTTTTCTAGACGTTAGCTACTTCCTGTACAAAACCCAAAACATAAATTTAAAACAAATTAATACATATATAGAGAGAGATTGTTTGCCAAGGATGATAAAGAAAATGTACTTCTAGAGCTTTAATCTCTTCAGTACGTTTGGATGAAACAAAGAATAGCTCAAAATAGTTCACTAACCCCAAATTCAAAATAGCAGATAATCCGAGCTATTCCTTGTGTTGAGAATAGTATTTTTTTCACCCAAACGTGAAATAGTGAGAATAGCTCGTTAGGAATAGCAACCATTCCTGTGTCATCCAAACATACCCAATCGAATCGAGATTAAAGCTCTGGAAGTACGTTTTCTTTATCATCCTTGGTAAACAACCTCTATATATATCTGTATTAATTTGTTTTTAAATTTGTGTTTTGGGTTTTGTACAGGAAGCAGCTAAAGAACATCTAGAAAAATACAAGAGAATTTGTTGGATTAAAATTCTGAAAAAATACAGACAAATTTTCCATGAAGAGAGAAAACCAAACAACCTGTACGACAAATACTCGAAACTAAGGAGAAAAAAATTGAGATGTTTGGATTGTACTTGACGATTAGTAATTCGGATAGAGAATAATTTGGTTAATCTCAAATTGTTCATTTGCTGCTTGTTCTCGTAACTTTACAAGTAGAATTTTTCTAAGCAAGATTTACCACTAGCCACTTTTTTAGCTCGAATATGAATGTTGAACGTGTTATGCTTGACAGTACCCACATCTATGCCTGCTCTGCCATCACCACCGCATACTTTAAGCATGCTATGAGGTCTAATTTCTGCTAGCTCAAAAGTGGAAACCACTAACTAGTCTAACATACATGTTATTATATTTTATTGGTTCAAATGTTTTATCAATGCCAAATTTTTTCTCCAGATCCTTGCTCCTTCTCTTTGGATGGAATACATCTTTGTATTTCATCAAAATGTCGAACCATGAAATTGACTTTGTCGCCCGATATTTTTGAGAGGCAAGTTGCTCTAGAATTCCTTCCTGTACAATACCCAAAATAAAACATTTAATTACATTGAAACATAAATGGAGGTCAGAACTGAAGGCAAGGGGGGATGATAAAAAACTTACTTTTAAGGCTTCAATCTCTTTTTTCGTCCAACCAAGTTTTGGTTGTATTTCTCTAACTTGTTTCATTGAATTGCGAACACCACCTTGCTCTTCAAAAAATTCTGCACATTTTTGCTAAAGTGACATACAGATAGTAAGTTTCAATAACCAACAAAATGTTATCAATTTATTTTGATGAGCAATAAAAAATGGCAAATGTACAACTATATGTGACTGTTCACATGACAACATGCAAAAAAAATCCTCGTAAAAAAAGAATGAATAGCAAGGAATTAGTATACTGTGCACTGGTCTATTGCTATATAGACTCTAAAAGCAAGTTAAACAGTCTTAAAACAATTAAGAAAATGTATGCAATATCGCTGATTTCTATTTAGGTATGATTTGAATCTACAAAGACATACCTTCACATTTCCAATATTATCACTCGGCTTTCTCGACTTAGATTTATTTAACTTGCTTTTTGCTTCAAGCCCACTCTCCATTGCACTCTCGCGCAAAAGGGTTGATTGTGACACCATATTGAAATTCTCCTTATCCCCACCAGCTTTGTCAGAAAAGGAACAGCTCTCCTCCTTTTTGCTCTTACTAAACCCACGATTAGCACATTTCAAAGCTGAGCAACCGCACAAGGAACCACATTCAGCACCGGCTAAGCGGCACTCACACTTCTTTGTCTTACAAAAAGACAACTTGGTGCAAGTGCAACACTGGCCAGGTGTAGTTTTGTCAGCCCCTTCAAGTGGAATCTCTGACTTCACGCCTCGGCTTGTAGTGCCCGAGAAGAGATATTGAGACGGTACAACAGTTACTCCTCTATTCTTTTTGCGTGTTTTCTTTATGGTGGTGACCATGTCTGACTTTTCATCTACTAGATCACAAGCAACAAAGTCTAAGTCCTCGGAATCCACATCAGGAATTTCCATGTCATTTTCAGACTCTGCGCCATGATTTGCTTCAAGTGGAATTTCCTATGGAGAAAACAATAAACAACAAAACTAAGTAAAAATGCAACATCTAAAAAAGATTGCAATTACCACATTGATGAGTATTATGCAAAGGGCTATGTACAGGCTATGGTTTTTGGAAAAAATGTTCTTGGGTTCTACTTCTAAACAAGACACCATAGACTTAAAATAACTTGTTTCATTGTTCCTAGAATTGGGGTTTCTTACCTCATTGAGATGCATGTTCTCAACTTTGTCCTTTAGTTCACTGATGAGCATGTCCTTTTCTCTGCACTTTCGATCAGCCTCATTTATTTGATGGTGGAGAACTTCATTTTTCAGCTCTAATAGAGAAACCTTTTTTTGTAGGATCTGCATGTTTTTTAAACCAATTAAAATTTTGTCTTCCTAATCATAAAAGGTTCAACATGTTTCAAAACATTTTTTTAAGTCAACAGGTTCTCTAAAAGCACAATGCACTTGCACTTGCACTACCAAGATAAATTAACATTTTAATTATTAATAACATTTGCCTAATCCTTTGCCAAATACAACAACGAGCTTAGAACAAGTACTTGTACCTGAATCTCTTTGAGCAAAGCACTGCCACTGCGGGCAAAATGAAGTTCACCTTGCATTTGCTCCAACTTGCTGCGCAGCCTTTTCATTTCAGCTGCCACTGGGTCGCGATTAATCTAAACATGCATATAAACAATGAAAATTAATAAACACAACAGAAGAAAAATTAAAGTTTATAAATGATGATGGCTTATCTTACAATTGCTTTGTTCTTGATATTTCTGGCCCGATTTGCATACTTGAGAGTGTTTATAGTCTCATCAGCGTTTGAGTCAGCAGGACTAATGCAAGCTGCAGATAACATGTAAATACGGAATAAGCAAGCACTGAACAGAATTTTCTAGTTATACTACATTACCACTACAAGAAAACAAAGAGAGAACAAAACACACCGATCATAATAGTCTTGCTGTTTCCTCCAAGAGAATCCTACAAAAGGAAAAAAAATTCATATATAAATCAATCAAACATACAGAGCACAAAATTTGTAAATGCAATACTTCCAACATCAATTAGAAATCAATTGCTCCAGAAGTAACATTTTTTAACGAATTATGAATTAAGACTAACAGTTAACAAGACAATTCAGCAACAATAGTTGTACTGCAAGATGTAACAAGTGCTGTAATGTTACTATATGAAAATCAGCAGCTAAATATCACAAAATAACAGAAAAATGAACCAGCAGGCAATATCTTTGTCCCCTTGATATTATCTTTACTGAAAGTACAACTGCAAGCGCAGAAAAATTAAACAGTGCTCAACTTGTCCCCTTTGATGCTATCTATGTTGTTGTTTGCAATAGGCAACGTGTTACTATTTGCAAATCTGAGATGTAATGAAGAAATAACTACATCAAAGTATCAAACATTATACCTGCAACACTCTAGTCAGCTTGCTGTCCCGATATGGAACAAAAGCTCCCTCTTTCCTCTTCTTCTCATCACCCAACGCATTGATGACATTTCCAAGAGATAGAAGGCCTTTATTGATATGTATCCCTGAATAAATATGAAACATATTATAGTTTCTCCCTTAAAGTGTGAAGAAGGTAAAATATTGCCAATTATATATGTAATTCTCTTTTGGACAATTTTCTTATTCTTGTTTTTATGTTTCCTACTGCAATCAATTTTGAACACATAATGATATTATTTTTTAATGACAAAGAAATGATCAACACTTGACTTTCTTTTGTTACTGTTTGTTCATTGCATAATTACTTCTAACCTAGGCCCTAGCTACAAACAGAAAAGTAACAAAGGAATATTATATGGTTCCAACCTTCTTTAAGCCTCAAGCCATCTGCCCCGGTACGCTTGGCACGCTCTGAGCCAGCCAAATCAACCAAATGAAGTTTGGAGATTAGGATATCATCTCCAGCATTGCTTTGGAATGAACTAGCTGTCCTCTTTTGCTCAATGCAAATGGTGAAGATAGCATGAGACCGGCTATAAAGGGAAACAATGTATCGTTTAGAATCTAACATAAAGACAGAAAAGATATTATGGCACTTTAATAAAAAGTAACTTTGCCTATAAGAATCAAGGAATATCATTTTTTGTCTTGCTTTTAGATACTATCAGACAACGTGAATAACTTGTAATGTGTACACATTATATCATGCAACGTTTGATAATACAATGAGCACAGTAACAGTAATATAACTAAGGAAGCTATCCACAATTCTGGAGAGATTATAATAAGTAAATATTCACATCTTTTACTAAAATGAAATAAGATGTTCAACATTTGAAACCTATTTCTTTGTCTTGTGATGAATTATGTACAGAAAAACCAAACACAAAATAATCAAATAAAAGAGAGGTACCTCGACTGGCTATTCATATGTGTACTTGCAGTGGCACGGTTCAAAGACCCTTGAGCCAGGAAAGAAGCCATTTCTTCTTTTGATTTCACTGCTGGTTCACTGACACCTGCAAGGAAGATGCCACCAAGTGCTGTTTCTCTGATCTGAATAGGCACTCGGTAAGGACCAGATTTTGCTGTATGGGTTTGTGGGTCTAGGAGATCAAACACCTCCTCTTTGAAAATCTGTCGTGAAGATTTAATTAACATAAAAGAAAATATATATTGATTTAGATAATAAAAAAACATTTGGGATTGAATTTAGTTTGGAAGAGGAACATATATAGTTTACTATCAACAGAGTCTGAATTTTTGTTAAAACATGAGATATTAATACATGTTAGGTTAGATAACTAGAATGTGTACTTGCAAGCTACAGTGTTGAACTGTTGATAGTGAGATACCAAGGATAACAAAATTAGGTGTATCAGTACCTGGGATACTTCCTAACAGTAATGATTGATGGGAACATACCAGACAAGTACAAATATTCTTTGAATTTTAATTAATTAGCATACCTCAATGAACGTAACTCTGATGAGATATTCTGTCTTGTCCCTCAGTTTTTTTACTTTTTCAAAAATTTCTTCCATAACTTTGGGTATGATCCCGCTAGCATTAGTTTCTCCTAAATAATTTGTGCCCATGGTATGTGTCTTCCCAGAACCAGTCTATAATAATTAAAAAAAACAGCATCAATATTTGTGAGGAAATAATCCATTTATTTATCCACAAACCATCGATAGGCATTTTAAAGGGATTAAGATTCCAGGTCTCACCACATTCTGTCAGCTGGTTGATTCAGGTATTATGGAACAAGTACGAGATTCTTATTTCAAAAATTGAGGGTTAAATGGGGCACTATGAAACAAGTTTTAAATAAAACTGAATCAAGTGAAGGTTGATCACTCAACTAATTAAGGGGTAACCGAGATTAGGTAGGGCTTAATTAGTTGATTAGTTCACCATTTGGGTAAATACTGGAACAAGATGCTCATAATACAATACAAACCTGTCCATATGCCAGCACAGTGGCATTGTAGCCACGGAATAACGCATCAACAAGGGGCATTACACATTCCTCAAAAATTTTACAAGATTGTGGCACACCTGGCAATCCATACACATGGTCATACATAAACACATGCGAACCAATTTGGACCTGCACAAATTTTCAAAAGTAAAGGAGTTTTACTTTTACAGCTGCTATACAAGAAATGCCAGTTTCGCAAAAAGTGAATTGTGCTGCTATGCACTTGATTAAATACTAACAAAAACTGATTCTGACAACTGCACTTGATTATTTCAAAAGAGAGTTTTGTTCAAACAACTTGTACAGTATTTCTCATTTAGGAGAAAATGTTGTGACAAGATCATTTGTTTCCTTCCAACAAGATTGAGAAGGAACTGAGTATTTTTATTTCTAAACTTAATTTTAAAGGTGAAAACTCCATTTTTGTTTGACTATGGTTGGCAACAGCGCATGCAATAAATACAAAATTTTGGTAGTCTCACAAAATTGACAAAATTGAAGAAAATTAGGGATCTGACCTGAGGTTCACCAGGTGTGACAGTCACACAATAGGTACAGCCATTGAGAAGCTCCGATGTGATCAGCGGTCGAATATTCACAGCAACCTTTACAGAGTCATCTGAGCCCTCCATTGCTCCGATGTCTACTTTATCTCCTTAAATCTACCAAAACCAAAACAGATCAGATTAAAAGAAACAAAGTAGTGTTGTGTGTGTGTGTGTGTTTAAAGAAAGTCTCAAGGCCCAAATTGCATTTAACTAAAAGAATTTACAGAGACTCAAACAAAGTAGTGTGATATTGATTGAGATATACACCTAATAATCTCAAGAATACTCAAATTTCAGCTAAATGGGAGCAAATCGTGATAACAAAGAGAGGACGCACAAGACAAGATGGGGGAAGGGAAGGGAAACCAAGCGATTGGGTTTTGATACCTCTATCGTTTTTAAATTTGGAACGGTTGAGATTTTGACCGTTGGAACAGTTATCCTCTGAACTCTGAAGTGACATAACATAATTCGGACTGTTGGCGCTTGAGAGAGGTTAAGAGTCCCAGACCGCGCGATTTCGAATTTCAAATTAGGGTTCACATGAACCGGACCAGACCGGTTAGTTCAACCAGAAAAAACCGGAACCGATCACATGTTGAACCGGTTAAATCCGATTGGTTTTTCATATAAAAAGCCGGTTTCTTTTTAAAAGAGAGAAAGGCTATTGATGGGATCTGTGCCTTCTATCATGTATCCTTTATTAGATAGGTTCAAATTTCGATACAAATTTTCTCCAAACTAAGCCAGGTCAGATTTATATAAGACCTCAATTTTTTAAATATCCCAAACAAATTAATTATGTGTAGTATACAAATTTGTGTATATTAATTCTTATCAAAATAACAATTGTTACTGTCTTATTATTTAATCTACTTTTGATCATTTTTCTCATTGAAGTGCTCTATTTTTTTTTTTCATTATTTAGATGTTAGTTTTTAAATAAAGCTATAAATTTGGTCTTACATTGTATTATTTGAATATATATTTAGTATATAAATAAATCTGTAATTGAATCGGTTAGTCCAATTAGTAAACTATTGAACTAAAGCTTTATCAGATCAATGTCTAGTCTGATTTTGATAACATTGGTCACTAAAGTATAGCTGAATTCGCACCTCTAAGATATTTCAAAGTTTGAGTGTTTTTTGGATTATGAATTTTGAAAGGTAACTCGTATATATATAGAGGTTGGCTAATATCAAATCGATTGTTCCTAAGGTTTTGTGCAACTAACTCATTTTTCAATTTTTAAAGTCTAAAAAGTCAATCCAAATCGTTAGATGTGATCTCTATATTAAAATATGCTTGGAGACCAAATTTTACATTTCTCTGATTTTTTTTTTTACTATTTATTAAGTCATTTTGAAAATTGTTGATCCAACGGTGGCTTTTGATTTTACTGTTTTGTTAAGCTATAGTTGAATCAGCAATTTTTAAAGTAACTTAATAGATAGTAAAAAAAATCAGAAAAATATAAAATTTGATCTCCAAGCACATTTTAATATAGATATCACTTCTAACAGTTTGAATCGACTTTTTGGACTTTGAAAATTAAAAAATAACTTAGTTGCACAGGATCCAGGAACAATCGATTTGATATTAGCCAACGCACAACCGACTAGATGATGAGGTTTTTATTGTTTCAATGAGGAAATAATGAGAAAATATAAGCCCTTTGATTATAATAAATAAGAAAAAGAGAATAAAATTGGATGAATGCTAATTGAAAGGTGGAGTTTTAAGTCTATCAACAAAAACAAAAGTATTTGAATCTTGAGTCTACAAACTTTCCATAAAGAGAATGTTACCATTTGCCATTAAATCAAAAATTGATACTTCCAGTTAGTAAATTTTGAAAAGAAAATTGTCTTATTTATTAGTTCCATTTTGATCTAGTGAAATCCGACTTCAAAATTTAATTATATTAATTTGTGTTTCTCAAAATTAGTTTAAATTTTAAACATTTTAACTGTAGTATCCTGATGGTCCAACAGATACGTTAATAGTACAAAATTCAAGATTTTTGTCACAGGAGTATGAATTGAATTCAAACCCTAATAATTAATTGAGTTCAAATTTATTAACAAAAATAGCCTCTTACATAATAAAAAACAAAAAATAGTATTTTTTTTACATATTAAAAACAACAAAAACGACAACAGGGGGAGGGAATTAATATGGACCTATATATTAAATCAAAATTAAATTAAAAATTTTAGCCAATCACAAAATATTATTTTGGTCCGAGGATATATATTTGGGTGAATCTGGTATGAATCAATGACAGCTCTATTGCAATTTTAGTCGTTGCATGTTCATATTGAAATACACAAGTTCGGGTGAATTTAAGGAAATATATTACCTCTAATTCGAATTTTACAAAGAAAAACAATGAATATCAAATTTTGTCTAAAATTTAAACGTACAATTCAAAAATATTTCTATACTTTTATAGCTTGGAGCCTTTGATGTATCATTTAGCTTTTTGGAATTTTCTGAAATTTAGTACCTAAATTTGTGCGTTCAGAAAAAAAGAAGGATATTTGTCATGGTTTAATGATTTATTTTTATAAAAGAAGGATATTTTTGCTACTTTTTGCAAAATACATATCAGACAAAAAAAATTCATTAAAATGATTCCTGAGCATAATCTTAAAATAATTAGAGCGTCATGAAATGATGACTTTAAAGTTTAAACTATTAATTTTGATCTATTTTATAAGCTGCCGTGTATGTACATTTCAAATTTATTTTACAAAATTATTTTGTATAAGATATATTTTTTTGGCAATTTCTAATCTCTCGATCTTATATAAAATCACCTTCAAAAATTAAATCTTTTAAACGTCAATCATGAAATATATCAAACTCAGCAATTTGAATTCAAAGGTTTAAAACTTATACAGTAGCTTCAGAATTGAGAATTATATATGCTCGCTAAGGGCCTGTTCAGATGCTCGGGTTTAAAACGGGATGGAATTTGATGGAGATGGGAACTCACTTTTAAAAAGGTGGAAACTCACGGATGTGGATATGCATATGATTAATTATGGGAATGTATTAAATTGAGTGTTCAGTTGTACCGTGGGATTAATTATGAAAAATTCTATTTTTCTTTCTAAAATATTTGATGTTATATAATTTTCTTTATTAATAGATTATCAATAATGTAATTTAATAAATATATTTAATTAAAATGAGCAATGAAATATGTAATAATTCTATGTAACTATTCCTGAGACCATCTGAAAAGCAAAAAAATAAAAAACAGTGGTACGCACTATACATCCAATGCACACACTCTCCAGCTAGAACTAGTGCAATTAAAGTCATAAAATAAAAACAAAACAAAATTAAAAATTTAAATTGAAGACATCAGCTTCAACTCCTGCTAGTGCAATTGAAGACATCAGCAGTGTTTATATCATAAATTCATCTCCATTATGCATCTAAATGCAACAATCTTTGGGACTATTGCTCTTAGCGCATGTAACAATCTCCATTATTGCTCTTAGTCACAGACAGCGTGCGATTTGGGAAAATGAAAAATTAGTCAGACTCGATTTTCGTTTTCCCACCAATTTACATTGCTTGGGGAAAATTATGGGAAGAAGGGAAGGAACATTTTGAGAAGAAACCAAGTATCTGAACGGGTCTAGGATTTAGAAAGAAAATTACAGTGGAACCCATCAATTCCCGTTTTAAACTCAAGTATCCGAACAGGCCCTAACTCAGGAAATCAAATTCTCTATCCCCAGAGTCTCTGCAGAGTGGGACCGGAGTGGAACTGGTTACTGTTTAGGAGTTAATTATTTAGTTACTGTTTTTAAATAGATCTCACCTGCAGAAACTCTGGAGGTAGAAAATTCCTGCCCCCCGAAGCAGATGATTCAGTCTCCTAACTTAGTACCTTTACTATGGAATATGTATATTTGTTAATATATATTTTCTAATAGCAATAAAAGTACAAAATTAAAATGAACTAAATTTTCAGTATCGGACCTGTGGTTTAATCGCGTGATCCTCTCTCCTGCCATGGAGCAACGCGCCTCTGTACGGAGCTGATTCCAAGTTCCAACACAGGGAGGGACGGATCTGATGTTACGCGGCTGGTCATCTTCCCGCCTTGATTTGAATTTTGAGATACCTCTTGTATAGGCTTTCTCGGCACAGAAGATCGAGCCGGTTTTGACTGTGGATCCAGTGTGGTAAGAATTCGTATCCTCTGAGATATCTCAAACTTTGCGTGACTTTATGGAAAATCCAAACCGTTTAAATACGTTCTGCACGAATCTCAAAGCACACATAATACTGACCCCCTACATCACCCCGAACAGACACCGGACACATCGGTCACGCAAAAGTTGAGATATCTCGGAGGATACGCACTCGTGTGGTAATGCGCTCTAGAGTCTAGAAGGCTAGAAGCAAGCTAGTCTCCTTCATTAATGGCGGATCCGTGGATTGCGTCGTCACAGAAGATCGAAGTTTAGGCACACAATGTGACAGTATTTTTTCCAAATCAGTCAAAATAGCGAATCGATTGGAGAGAGAAGGCGACATAGCAATCAGATTATGTTTTTGATATGACTTGCCTTGATTCTTCTTTTGTTTTTCGTCGCTTTTTTTTTTTCTTTTCTTTTTTTCAATCAGTTTTTTGATCGGAAAAAATCGCTTTTTTTTCGTCGCTCTCTCTATCTTCTTCAGTTCGAGCATGTCTAACCTCAAGCGGTACACAATACATGACTCCAACATACATGTTATTATATATTCATTGTATTTAATAACTATTTATTTTAGTTAATTTGCCTGTTTAATGAGATGCTTGACAGTACCCAATTCGGCTGATTGTTTTTTAAGTGGAGCATGATTGTTTTTTTTGAAGGTTAGCAGTTATTTTTGGGCCTATCAACTCTTGATTATAGCATCCATATCCATCTGGTTCGTAAACTTTTTGTACATTTTTACATTCGCAAATCCGACATTTGTTTCATGTGCACAATATTTTTGTCTTTCCATTTTATGGGCAGTGTTCTAAACTGGATCTATATTTTTTTGCCTAATATTATTGAAAACTCTACAACATTTTGAGGGCTCAAATGGCAATGATGCTCCAATCGTACTTCAACATTTTTATCTTTAATTTCAAAGTTTAATCAAAAGATTTGAACTGTTTAATATGATATCCATATTAAAATGTGTTTAGATATTAAAGTTTATATTTTTTGAAATATTTTTACTATTTTTTAAGTTGAAGTACAAAATCACTGTCTTTTGGAAAATTATAGATTATTTAAAAATAATGATTTTGTAATTATCTTAAAAAATAGTAAAAATAAATAATAAAAAAAATATAAAATTTGGTTTCCAATCATATTTTTATGGTCCAAATTTGTCTGAAAAACAACGATTTTCAATAAATCTAAAAAAATAGTAAAAAATTTCCAAACAATGTTAAATTTGGTCTCCAAACACATATTAATATGGAGAACAAGATGAACAGTTTGAATTGGTTATTTGGATTTTAAATTCATTAATTTATGATCCAATGTACAAAAATTACTATGCATTGCAATGTATGGTAGCTTTACTCATATATATATATATATATATATATATATATATATATATAAGTAAAGCTAATATACACTTACACAACAAGAATGAGACACCTTTCGCGAGGATAAAAAAGTGACTTTTTGCGACGGATTACTCTCATTCTTCAGCTTTTTCTTTTTGCGACGATACTTTTCGCGAGGGAGTACCGTCATAAATTTGTTTTTTCTCTCGCAAAAAGTATCTACATTGTTGTAGTGTTAAGTGTACCAATGAACCCATACACTTAACCCTAGAACCGTACGATTAGCTTTGAGATTTGTGTAGATTCTTTAAAAGTCGTGTAGCTTCTTTAAAAGTCGTGATACACGAATCTCAAAGCTAATCTTACGGTCCTAGGGTTAAGTGTATGGATTCATTGGTACACTTAAGTGTATATTAGCTTTACTCTATATATATATATAGAGGAGGGTTCCAATCCCTTATTTTTTTCATACCTGATTATACCTCATATTTTATATTTTTGTTTTCAAAGTCCAAATTGTCGATCCGAACCGTCCAATAAAATATTTATACTAAAATATGCATGGAGATGAAATTTTTTTGCTATTTTTTAAGATAGGTACAAAATAACTGTTTTTGAACCGTTCAAAAAACAGTGATTTTCTACCCATCTTAAATAATAGCAAAAAAATTTCAAAAAATATAAAATTTCATCCCTAATCATATTTTAGTATGGATATCATGTTGAACGGTTTGGATCGACAATTTAGACTTTAAAAACAAAAATATAAAATATGAAGTATGATGAGGTATAAAAAAAATGAGACATTGGAACCCTCCTCATATATATATATATATATATATATATCAAATAAACCAATGCACAACCGACCAGATGATGAGGTTTTATTGTTTCAATGAGGAGATAATGAGAAAATATAAGCCCTTTGATTATAATAAATAAGAAAAGAGAATAAATTTGGATGAATACTAAGTGAAAGGTGGAGGTTTGAATCTATCAACGAAGAATTTTTTATTTGAATTTTGAGTCTACAAACTTTCCACAAAGAGGATGTTACTATTTACCATTAAATCAAAAATTGATACTTTAAGATAGTAAATTTTGAAAAGAAATTGTCTTATTTATTAGTTGCATTTTGATCTAGTAAAATCCGACTCCAAAATTTAATTATATTAATTTGTGTTTCACATAAATTTTGTTAGTTTAAACATTTTAACTGCAGCATCATGATGGTGCAACAGATGCGTCAAAATTACAAAATTTAGGATTTTTGTCAGAGAGGACATGAACTGGATTCAAAGTCATTAATTAATTGAGTTCAAATTTATTAACTAAATAAATACTATATAACAAAAATAGCCTCTTACTGTCTTACATAATAAAAAACAACGAAATAGTATTTCTTTTAATATTAAAAAAACAAAAACGACAACAGGGGAGGGAAATAATATGGACCTATATATTAAATTTAAATTAAATTAAGTGGTTCAAACATTTCAAATATAATTAAATTTTTTTTTAGCCCATTACAAAATATTATTTTGGTCCGAGGAGATATATTTGGGTGAATCTGGTATGAATAAATGACAGTTCTATTGCAATTTTGGTCATTGCATACTCATATTGAAATACACAAGTTTTTTTTTACTATTTATTAAGATGGATACAAAAAATTCAATGATATGAATATAGCGATTTTGTTAAATATTTAATAAATAAATAAATAATTCAAAAATTATAAAATTTGATATGCAAGTACATTTTAATATATCTATAATATTAAACCGTTTGAATCGACTATTTGAACTTTCAAAACTTTAAAAATCGAGAATGTAATTCGGTGTCACCAAAAAAAATATAATTGAACCCCTCCTCTATAAAGAGATATATTACCTCTAATTCGAATTTTACAAAGAAAAACAATGAATATCAAATTTTGTCTAAAATTTAAACGTCCAATTCAAAAATATTTCTATAATTTTATAGCTTGGAGCCGTTGACGTATCATTTAGCTTTTTGGAATTTTCTGAAAAAGAGATGATATTTGTCATTGTTTAATTATTATTATTATTTTTTTATAAAAGAAGGATATTTTTGCTACTTTTTGCAAAATACAGATCATATATATATATATAGAGACAAGCTAATATGCTTTCGGCAGCACTTCGGCCGAAGTGCTGCCACTCCATTTTCGATTTTTCAAAATTTAAATGGTCGATCCGAACCGTTCATCTTGTTCTCCATATTAATATCTGCTCGGAGACCAAATTTTACATTTTTTGGAATTTTTTTTCTATTTATTAAGCCACTTTGAAAATCGCTGATCCAACGGTGAACTGCCAAACAGTAAAATCAGGGATTCACCGTTGGATCAGCGATTTTCAAAGTGGCTTAATAAATAGCAAAATTTTCCAAAAAATGTAAAATTTGGTCTCCAAGCAGATATTAATATGGAGAACAAGATGAACGGTTCGGATCGACTGTTTGAATTTTGAAAAATTGAAAATGAGGTGACAACACTTCGGCCGAAGTGCTGCCGAAAGCATATTAGCCTGTCTATATATATATATATATATATAAACTAAACTTCATTAAAATGATTAGAGCGTCATGAATTGATGACTTTAAACTATTAATTTTGATCTATTTTGTAAGCTGCCGTGTATGTACATTTCAAATTTATTTTATAAAATTATTTTCTATAAAATATATTTTTCGGCAATTTCTAATCTCTCGATCTTATATAAAATCACCTTAAAAAATTAAATCTTTTAAACGTCAATTCATGAAATATATCAAACTCAACAATTTGAATTATATATACAACAATTTAAATTCAAAGGTTTAAAACTTATACAGTAGCTTCAGAATTGAGATTATATATGCTCGCCAACTCAATACCTTTACTATGGATATTGGTTAATATATATTTTCTAATAGGAATAAAAGTACATAATTAAAATGAACTATATAAAAATTTAATGAACTTAATTTTCATTAACAATTCATACTGCACAAATCAAGCAAAAGAGATAAATTTTATTATGATTATTAACTATTCATTGATTTGAAGAAGAATGACCAATCATATATGAACCAAAGCCCCAAACAGTTACTACCAATGACAAAATCTTGAACCCACTCATGGGGTCATGAAACCAAATCACTGCTGCAATACTTGTTATCGGAACCCTAACCGCATTGAAAACCCCGGCCAAAACAGTTGATGCCAGAAAAAGCACACCAGTTCCACCCAAAACGCCCAATTGAAATGTCACGGCACTCCATGCGATCACCATCCCATATGCCACTTTACTGTGCTTAAATCTCCTCGCCTCGACCTTCATCCCGGTAAAATCATCATTTACCAACAACCCAATTGAGGTGAAAACAAATGCTGCAAAGGAGACCATGACTTGTTGCTCTAAAATGACATGGAAGGATCTTCGACCGAGAATTTTGATAAAAACAAGTTCTGACAGTGCGAAAATAAGGCCGTGAAGTGCCGAGCCAAGAATGTCCCAGATAAACCCTAATATGTATTGTTTATCTGTTACTCCTGCGTATCTATCAGAGTTCGAATCGAGTGCTATTATGACCACACCAACAGTTATAACCACTATTGCATTTATAGTAGAGAGGTAAATTTTGTTTTTCACAATAAGGTATCCGAACAAGGTCGAAAATATGAGAGAGGATGCAGCAAGGAGAGAGGCAGTAGAAGCGGGAAGGTATGCATATGCCCATGCATACATTAAATTATCGGCAGCGCTCAGAAACCCTAGAAGAATGTACCTATATAAAGGCAGTAAGTACAATTCTAAATGGGGATGCATATATTAAACAAATATACCAAATGCTGTACTGTGCTTGAGTAGTGTGTTATACCATTGTTCTAAAATGCAGCCCCATATATTATACTGTGCTTAACTAGGCGCTCGACCACTAAGCAAACTCACACTAGCAATATATCCAAACTTTAGATTATATTAATTTCTGTAAATATATAGTACAAATCAGCATAGAAATTCACATATTTAAAACTGCATTTTAAATAATTGTGTTATATATGTTGCCACACCAGCATAGGATCCCAAAAATTACATTTTCAGTTACTGGTAGCAGTTTTTGAGTTTACTGTATTGACAAGGTCAAGTGCATCATTAATTACAAAACAAATAGTTAAAAAAAAGTACCAGAATGCAAGTTTCAAGGAAAGAGGGGTCGGTTGTGATTTGGTGAAAATATAAGTTGGAATCAGTAAAATTGCAGTAAGCGGCCATCCTGCAACAGCAGCCCACGAAAGTATCCACTTGCTTTGACCTCCATTGTTATAGTAGAGGCGTGACAGTAGGCTTGAGGCCGGAAATGCCGTCAGCATGAGACCGCAAAATATTGTTAAGAGGATCCAGTGTGATGCAGGCTTCGACCGATATGTCTGTAGGGTTGATGTGGCAATCCGTAAAACCTTAGATAATACCGGGTTTTTTGGTTTTGTTACCCGTCTTACCTCAGATGTATCTAAAATGATGAAAATAGAAAAAAAGAAAGAAAGAAAGAAGAAGTTAGAAGGTGATTTAACTAGGTCATGATGTCAGTCAGCTTATATATGTAATAGTCACTTCAAACGGTTAGTTTAAGTCTCAACTAGGCCAATTTAACAGATGAAAACTCAATTATGTTTGGTTGAGGATTAAGGTTAAGGAGGCCTACGTTGGTTATTCCGACTTAGGCCAACTTAAATTTTTCATGTTTGGTTGAAGTCTAAAGAAGAGAGAAAGGCAAAATTTGCAAATAGTCACTGACAATGGGTCCACCATGCAACAAAAAATTAAGGCACCTGAGGAGGTTAGTTAGGCCAGCCTATTTAATGCTCATTTGGAGGAATAACCGAGGCCTGGCCCTAAACCCCGTATTCCATTGTTTATGTCTCAACCAAGCATGGTATAGCTAGTGCTTTTATAATGCAACTTAACTCGAATTTGACTCTAATGACCTTCTGATATTGAATTTGACATGGTAAGGAGGAACCAATATAAGATAAATCTCAACTGGTAAGGGTCTCTAGGGCTGAAATGGTGACTTCTGATTCTGTTTCAATTATACAGTTTGATTTTGTTGCACATGTTCGGTTTGATCAAAGAAATTTTGAAAAATGAGAGAAGAATTTTCTTCTATTTAAACAAAAGAAATTTTGATCACATAATCAAGTTTGCATATTTTGGGAACAACTGAGGCCCCAAACAAGCACAATTAAAGTCTGAATATACCCTTCAAATATGCAACATAAATCGAATTAAGCAGAATTAAAATCTGGATTCATTCTCAATTGTGCAACTAAAGACCAATTAAACCAAATTATGACCAAATCACATTCATAAATGTGAAATTGAGGCACAGTCTTTTTTGATTAAAATTGAGGCACAGTCTTAGCCCACAATAAAATAAATGAACCTGGTTAAACTCAATTAAGGCTGCATTACATTTTGTTTTACTTTGCACATAATTGAGATTTTGGGGCACATAATCTGAGCTTTTCGAGATTTTAGAATAGAACAAACTGAATTCATATAATATATAACTGCTTTCAAACAAAGGAAACATCTTCTCTCATTAAGTCATTACTTTTTGATAGTTCTTTCTGTTTGTGTGCAAGCACTTCTGAGTGTGTTTAATCACTCCAAGCTATCTTTACATTTACTCAAACCAGAAAAAAAAAATAGGAAAACATAAGGGATCAATTCAGAAAGTTTGTACCTGTATGTTGGGTTTGGGGAAGTTGCGCGCTCTCGGTCTCCATTGATAGAGTAGTTGAGTCAGGCAGTCTGGTAACTGGTAAGCAGGTTGGGTGTGAGAAGAGAAACGAATATACAATTTAACATATGAGAGAATCTCTCGGGTGGGTCCCGGTGTTGTTTGAAAAGATTGCGACGGGTCAGGGATCTAAAGTAACTCACAATTTGATTTTAGATCTGTACCGATCGACGAATTCGGCCCGACTGGTCGAAACATATCGAACGGCCCGAATTTCAACACAAAATTTAAGTTACTTTAGGAGACCTAAATCCAAGGCTCCAAAGTTCATTGTTCATTTTATTTTTTTTTCTTTTCTGGGCTCACCTTATCGAGTGCGTATCCTCTGAGATATCTCATGTTTTGCGTGACCGACGTGTCCGATGCCTATTCGGGGAAACCGCAGGGGCCAGTATTATTTGAGCTTCGAGATTCGTGTAGAACGTATTTGAACGGTTCAGATTTTCCAAAAAGGTCACGTAAAATATGAGATATCTCAGAGGATGTGAATTCGGAATTCCACCTTATCAGCCAAAGAAAGGTAGATGCACGAGTCCGGATTTTTCTGCATTATCTCACCGTTTGAGGCCGTTCAATCAAAATTCGACTGAATCTGGAGTCAATTTAAAATTAGTGCTAATATATAACGAACGGACCGGATTCAAACTGAGGTACCGTGGGTAATTTGAATTCTAGATACACTGTTTCATTCCAATTGACTTCTCAAAATAAGGGCTAGTGAATATACAAAAGAGTAAATTGCTTTATTCTTTTGTAATATGAACGGACCGGATTCCAATACACTGTTTAATTGCATCATCATATCAGAAAATTGTATTTATGTCTGTCATTTGCTTTATTCCCTTTCCATTAAAATGGAATAAATTTGTTATCCGGAAAAAAAGAGGATCACAATTGTTGTGTTGTTTTCAAACCCCAACGTGATGCGATGCGTTTCAATATGAATGTGAATCACATCTATTACCAAATCGATCCTACTAAAAATGTTCCAAGTTTCCAACAATGTAGTCTTGTAGTGCATTTAGGTTTTTTTTAAAAAAATAAAATAAATATATATATATATATATATATATATATATATATATAGAGAGAGAGAGAGAGAGAGAGAGAGAGAGAGAAATAAGCTAATGTGCATTCGAATGTATATAGTCCGAAGTGCTTACAGTTCAAATTTGAAATTTCAAAATCCAAACGGTCGATCCGAACCGTTCATCTTGTTCTCCATATTAATATGTACTTGGAGGCCAAATTTTACATTTTTCTGAATTTTTTTATTATTTATTAAGCCACTTTGAAAATCGCTGATCCAACGATTTTACTGTGCAGCCACCGTTGGATCAACGATTTTGTAAAATACTTAATAAATAATAAAAAAAATTCAAAAAAATGTAAAATTTGGTCTCCAAGCACATATTAATATGGATAACAAAATGAACGGTTCGGATCGACCGTTTGGATTTTGAAATTTCAAATTTGCACCGTAAGCACTTCGGACTATATACATTCGAATGCACATTAGCCTATCTCTCTCTCTATATATATATATATTCCCCTCTAAGGCATGTTTATTAAGAAAATATATAACAGTAACAACTAGACTTGTTTCTGATATGACAAAATTAACTTTACTGTAAATCTTCATTCATGCAAGTGCATTACATATTTACATCATTAACTCTCATACAATGAAAATCTCAAGTCATAATAGAGGTGCAATAAAGGTCTGACTGAGTTCAATGAATGGCACACGCCCAAATTCAAACAATAATACATAAACATGCTAGCTAACGGCAAATTATGTAAATATTAAAGTACGGGCTTTTGAAATTTACCATGCACCCAAACTCTCCGCATCTCCTTCCCAGCCCGGCGATTGACAGACCTCACACAGCAATATTCAAGCTCTACCTATTGAGTAAAAGAGAGATATTGTAAAATGCCTCCTCTAGTGCCAATTTGAAGACCAAATTTAAATTTAGCATAAAAATTACTATTGTTCTACATTGTCTTGACCAAGAAAGGCAGGTGATGTTTTGGTTAAAAAAAACACAAAAGAAACAAGAGTGAGGCTATGGTAATATGCATATTACACATTGGCCCGCACTACGGACTTGTATTTTGTTTTTAAAGTTCAAGCAGTCGATCCGAACCGTTCAACAAAATCTTCAAAATCTTCATATGGAAATGTACTTGCATACCAGATTTTTGTATTTTTATAATTATTTTACTATTTTTTTAGATAGGTAGAAAGTCACTTGATTTGAAAATTCTGAACCATTCAAAAGCAGCAACTTTCTACCTATCTAAAAAAATAGTAAGAATATCCTAAAAAATATAAAATTTGGTCTACAGGTACATTTTAATATGAATATTATGTTTAACAGTTCAGATTGACTATTTGAACTTTAAAAATAGAAATATGGGTTCATAGCACTCGTCGATATGTAATATACATATTACCATAGCCTCACTCAAAGAAACAATTTTCCCAAATATATCAATTATGTTCAACTTGACAACAACCCCCATCTCCAGTATCAAATGTATTGCAGTAAATCAAAACATTTTTACACTCTTGTAAAAAACGACAAGTACTGCTAACATTTATGGAGCTTAATACCTCAGTGAGCCCAGCTTCACAAAAGAGGTCTCTTGTAACATCTAATGAAAAGAAATAGGAGAGTGTTCCATCTGACCGGATATATTCTCTAAATCCCACTTTTTGTTCAGGTGGAAATCTCAGCATTGTCATATCATAAACTCCTGAAAAAAGTAACAAATTCACACTAGAACGTTAATCACATATAAATTGTTCATGTGTGGGCACGTGTGAGATAAACTATTCGGCAAGGGGGATTACCATAGTCTCTAAACAAAATCAGACCACCAGGCTTTAAAACAGAGCTGCATTTTTGTATAACAGATCGCATCTTGTTGAATGGTACTGCTGATAAGGTGAATATCTGATAGAAATAAATTAAAATGAAGAATCTGTTAAGACGAGTTCATGTATAACAAATGGATGTAAAAGAATCTGAATCAAGGAAAGGGAGCAAATCCATACCAAGGTAACAAAATCAACACCACCAACACAACATCTGTTTCCTTCCAAGGTAGACAAATTTATATGTTCTTCATTTTCATGGCTATTTTCTAAGATGCAAGGAAGAGAAGGGATTTAAGAGAATTATGCATGTTAAAAGCAAGTTATAGTTAAAATTTTACATTTCTTGTTTTGAATTAGTCTACATTGGCTCTACATGACAATGCACCAAAGGCTTTTACTGACTGAAATGCAAAAAGAACGGCTTGACTGCCATTTCTTTGCTTGCCGGAGGAGCAGTAAGAAAATAACCACATACAAAAACACAAAGTATAGTACCTGAGTTGGTACTCTTAACACTTGAAGAATTCTGACAAGAAGTGCAGAATAGCCATTCTGGAAATTCATTGTTACTAAAATCCAAAACAAATGGAATAAATCTATCCTTTCGAGTGATGCTCTTGGCAGAGACCACAATCTCCTTTGCCTTCTCTATAATTTCTTCACTACAATCACAAGCATACACTACAATGCTTTCTCTTGCACTGCATGAAAGGAATATTAAATATACACTACAAATGAAAAAACTGGATTCTTTCTGGCACACTCACACTAACTCAACTGACTCTGTACTGCTATCCAATATGAAGTATGCACTTATACTGTACATGCACCATATACTAAGAGAACAAAATCACTGTTTGATCAACTTCACCCAAAAAATGTTTTCAAGTTGAAACAAAGAAATACTGGTAACAGGTTCAGTACTATATAGAGTTTGCAAAAGTGAGAATTTCACCGTAAGATGGGAAGAACAGTGCTTCCATTCCCGCATCCGACCTCTACAACGTTCACTGAGTCATGACAGCTCAGCAATTCAGGAAATTCCTTTAAAAGGTACCTTCTTTCCTGTAATTACTAGATTATGTCAAGAGGTACTCATATCTTAATCATCTAATGGTAATAAACTAATATGAAAATTTCTTCATTGTTAAAATGATACCTTGAAAAAACGAGCGGTAGAGTGGCGGCGGTGGAAGCGCCTCCAGGAATCGGCTTCAACAAGTGAAGAATCAGAAGTGGAGGAGGCAGTGATGTGATGCGAAAGGTGATAGGAGAATGAAGGAAGGTTTTCGATCTCTTGTCTAAGTTGTTCCCAGTCGAAGTCGGTGCTGTGATACTCCGCCTCTCTCTCCGACGACGAACTGGTCATGTCCATTTCTATTTCTATTTCTAAGAATAAGAATGCTATTCAACAAGTGGTATCGATATATTGTATCAACTTCAAGCCCAGGCCCAATAAGGAATAGAGGCCTGGGTTTCATTAGATCAAGGGCTCAAGGCCCAATTAAAAGTTCAGCCTCGCCTGTTGATCTGTAAAGATTTGAGTTGAGAATAATACTGGATAAATTCGTGTATCAAATGTGTAGCGGGCTGAAGATGAGTCTTTGTTACTGGCGGAAAATTTGAACTGTATTATTACTTCCTTTTGAGATGCCGCATCTAATCAAACAAAAAAGTGAGTTAAAACTACGTGTCATGCACCGGAGAAAGCCCGTAGGCATCGCATTGATCCTAAATCTTAAACCGAAATAACAAATCAAATATTCAGTTTTCTGAAGAAAACAAAGTCGATCAGTACCGATAAATTATCACTAAAATTTAAAATTTAGGGGGCAGCGGTTGGCTCCTATTACATACTAGACCCGCCCATGTCTTCAATGAAAAAGATAAGGAAAACTAGAATTTGAGATTCAAAATTCTCAGTTTGATAAATTAAATGTCAGCTATATTTTAAAATACAATAAATTATTAAGCTAGTATATGAGATATAAATACGAGCAATTCAGTTTTGCATACAATACTTTTGCACATATAGACAAATTCATATTAGATCCGGCCCGTTCAATCTGCTTTGGCACAAATATTTAAAAAAACCGTACATTTCCTTCAGACCGAATTGGTTCGGTTTCTAATCGGATGATCCAGATCTAAACTCAAATGTTCTAATATTCGGTTACCTCAGACGATGCGGACTCCGTATTGTTATGGAACAAATATAATTTGTTTTGTTTACACCCCTAACTATACTTTTATCAATAAATGATAACAATTGAGAAAATAAAATTATTATTTCACATAGTAATTCATCATTAATTAGCGTTAACAAATAATTTGATCATTAATTCATAAGACAAATTGATAAGGAAGGCCTCACGAATGCGTACACAGAATTACTCACAAGTAGTTGCTTAGCGGGCTTGGGCCTGCTGGATTTACTACCATAGACTATTCCCAGTATATAGAGATCCAAATAATTATCCAAAATTAGTTTTGTTATCATCTTTTGAAAAATAATAAACAAAATTGATATGGATTTTGGATTTTTTTTTTAAATTTATTAGGGACACAATTAATAGCTGCACTCTCAAAGCAGCAGGTAGGGGTGTAAACGGATCGGATAATATTTGATTTTGTTCGAATTCAAATCCGGAAAAGTACTTAAATTATCCGATCCGTATTCGTATTCGAGACTATCCGTATTCGTATTTGTATCCGAAAAATTATAATGGATACGAATATGGTAAGACTTTTAACTATTCGTATTCGATTGTTTACATTTTTAAATCACAACAAAAGTGATATGTTCTTAAATTAATTTATTAAATGATATATTGTAAGAATAATTTATTAAATTGCATATAGATATATCTTTTGATGAACAATATAACATTATGACATAATTAGTGACTAATATTTTAATAATATAATAGATGTTTTGTAATTAACAAGCTAATTATGAAAAAGATCCGTATCCGTAACATTTAATATCTGATTTGTATCCGTATCCTTATTTAAAAAATTATAACCGATACGAATACAGTAAGACCACTATCCGATCAGTATCCGACGGTTTACAACCTAGCAGCAGGGATGCGGCCATTAGCTGTGCACCTAACCGGATCAGCCAATCAGCTGCGTCTTTACTCTAGGTAGGGAGGGTATAACTATTAGCTGCATTCCTTGAGTCAGAGGGTGACATGTCAGATAAATAAAAAAGAAAAAAATGGTATAGATCTTGACTTTAAAGCACTGGGAATAAATTAAGAATATATATGTCCTGTTTCAAAAGAGTTGGCTATGTTTTTGACTCTTAATTTGACTGTATCATAGTTTAAATTTATCAAAATATAAGATTAGAGACTTGACGCTATCCCATTTTTTTTAAAAAGAAAAGGTTGGATATTAATGTTTAGTATTTGCTGTCTCAGCAATGATACTCGCCAGTAGTCCCATGTATTTGACATTGTACATACTTCAGGCTGAGAATAATTATTCAAATAACAGGGGTATCTTAAAAGAAAATAGAGAGAAATGTTACTAATTAATTACTCGCTATTGAAAATTGGAGAGAGAAGTAATGAATAAATAAAGAAGGATTTATTCTGAAACCGTGTTATGAGAATTCGACGGTTCAGAACTCATGTCTACAAGATGCATATCGCAGCTGAAAAAAGAAAGCCAAGATGAGAAGATACCATTTCTCACAATATACAGATTGAACATACTCAAAAGTGTAGAAAAAAAAAAAACAATTACTTTATTTAATCGGTAATATTATTACAAGATCAATTGATATCTATGGTCTATTATACAATATACAATACATATATATTATATATATTGTATAATAGACTATAGATATCAATTGATCTTGTAATAATATTACCGATTAAATAAAATAATTGTAATAATGTTACTGATTATATATATATATGTATATATTGATGAAAATATTATACAATATTATATAATATTTTATTGTTTGACACAACTACATAATGCTTGGTGCACATTATTGACTGTTAATGTATTTTAATTAGAAAAGAAAACATACTTTAAAACTTCTAAGATTAATTAACTGTCAATATATTTAAGTATTCTATTTCTATCACATTATTATTGACTGCTGGTCTTAATTTGTTAATGCATATTATAGGTATATATCATCAATTCAAAAGCTTGGTGCACATGATGCATGCATTGATCTATCCACGACCACTGCCAGAGCCGGATCCAGAGCCTGAACCAGATCCAGATCCTCCACCACTGGATCCTCCTCCTCCTCCACCACCACCTCCTCCACCACCTCCACCGCCACCACTTGATCCATATCCTGACCCACTGCCACCTCCATATCCATAACCAGACCCGCTACCACTTCCGCCGCCGCCACCACCACCACCTCCTCCACCTCCACCACCGCCACTAGATCCATTTCCAGATCCATAACCCTCACCATATCCATAACCGTATCCCGAGCCAGCACCGCCATTTGATCCACCACCTCCACCTCCACCGCCACCACCACCACCTCCACCACCACCATTGCTACCACCTCCACCACCTCCACCTCCACCCCCACCACCTCCACCACCTCCATAGCTACCATAACCACCGCCTCCACCTCCACCTCCACCCCCACCTCCACCTCCCTTGCCACTACCAGTATCACTCATTAAGCGAACCGCAGCCCTTCCTGCAGCGACAATGTCAATGCAAAACATTACTATCAGTGTTAGTGCTAGTGTCTTTGAGCTAGCCATTGCTGTTTAGTTGATAGTCACTAAACTCTTAATTTGATGACAAGCTGAAGCAACGTAAAGGGGTATATATAGGTGCGTTATGCATGCAGAAATTGTACAAGAGTTTTGACTTTTGAGTTGTAATGGACCGTACTAAACAAGGTAAGCACGTCAAGTTTTAGTCAAATGTTGCAAGTTGTTGAAAATTTTGCTATTCCTATACAATATCTCTCTCTAGAATTTTTTGGCTTATAAAAACACCATGGTTTAAATAACGAACTTAATGTCTATTTTTTTGTTGAAAAAATTGAAAATACAAATTTGGTGCTCTATATATCAAATTGATCATTTTTCATCATTTATCTTTTTTTGAATGTATGTTATTATTTGTACAAATACACATTTAAATGATATCGTATAAAAAAGATGGACAGTAAAACATACATTCGGATTTATTATCATGTGCAATAATGGATGAAGAATTGAGAATTTTATTTTAGAGCAAATATACTTAGGGAATTAGTGCAAGTAGAGGTTTGATGCAAAAGTACACATTCAAATTTAATAAATAAAATAAAGGAACATTAATAAATTTAGATTTGTTGTCTGAGAAAGAAGAGGTAGCACAATTGACTAGAAAAATATCGTAGAGTTGTTATATCCAAAGATCAAGAATTTAATCATCTCTCACAAACCTTAATAGCTACTACCAAATTTTCAAAAAATAAATAAATTTAGATTTGTCGTCAAAATGATCTTTTAAACAGCAATAATGGATGAGAGCTTTAGGATTATTGTAGAGGAGTTGGTTCAGTGGGGCCCCAACAGAGAGAACAGGAGTCCAATCCAGTGAGACGCGTAGCATGTAGACTAGACATGTAGGGTTTGGGTGTACCGCACTTTGGGCTGAGACGTGGTATACCGGACTTCCTCATTGGTCCACAAAATTTGACCCCAATTTTGGAAAAATAAATTTCAGGGTTCTCTCTCCGTTCCAAGGTGCTTCATAATTTGCAATTCCTATTGCACAAATTTTTAAATAATTTTGATTGTTTTTAGTGTTCAGAAATTGAAAAAAAATTCTCATACATCACATGAATTAATTAAATTTTGAAATGGATGAGCGTATATGAATTGATATTTTTATCAACATGACGTTTGAAAATAATTTCATTAAAACAAATATTTATATTTATCAAATTATCATACATGCATTACTGAATTGTAAATGAAATGGTCACCTAAAATTTGAAATTGGAATATATTTACCAATATAAATGCTCAACAATCACTACTACAAAAATGACAAAATGACATTTATCATCGGTCATATACACCAATGGTTTTATGGTTAACCACTGGTAATTATAAAACAACACCGGTTTTTGAAAAAAACGCTGGTAATTAAATATAGCACAATTACCACCTGTTTTCTCTAAAAAACCACTGCAAAAAAGTTTTGCAATTATTGCACCGGTTTTTTTGAGAAAACCATTGGTAAATGTTCTACATTCAGCATCGGTTTTCAATAAATAGAGGCACATTTTTGTATAACATAGGACATCTTGCCGAATGGTACTGCTGATAAGGTGAATATCTGATAGAAATAAATTAAAATAAAGAATGTGTTAAGACAAGTTCACGTATAACAAATGGAAAAAAAAGAATCTGAATCAAGGAAAGAGAGCGAATCCATACCATGGTAACAAAATCAATACCGCCAACACAACATCTGTTTCCTTCCAAGATAGACGAATTTATATGCTCTTCAGTTTCATGGCTATTTTCTATGATGCAAGGAAGAAAAGGGATTTAAGAGAATTATAAATGTTAAAAATCAAGTTATAGTAAAAATTTTACATTTCTTGTTTCGAATTTGTCTACATTAATTGGCTCTGTGTAACAAAGCACTAACGTTTGTAATGACTGAAATGCAAAAAGGAGGGGTTTGAATGCCATTTCTTTGCTTGCCAGAGGAGCAGTAAGAAAATAACCACATACAAAAACACAAAGTATAGCACCTGAGTTGCTACTCTTAGCACTTGAAGAATTCTGACAAGAAGTCCAGAACAACCATTCTGGAAATTCATTGTTACTAAAATCCAAAACAAATGGAATAAATCTATCCTTTCGAGTGATGCTCTTGGCAGTGGATACAATCTCCTTTGCCTTCTGTATAATTTCATCACTACAATCACAAGCATATACTACAATGCTTTCTCTTGCACTGCATGAAAGAAATATACAGTACAAAGAGTTAGGATGAGTTACTTTTAAGAACATTTACTCTCAGTTACTTTCAAGAATATACACTACAATCACAAACAGCCACTAGTAGAGCTTGTCCGTGGTGCTGTGCTTTGGTGTATATGACTTGAACGAAATAGGCTATGTTTTCAACAATCTCATATGTCTACTTTAAAGGTCCTTAGTTCCAAAATTATTATTTTAGCTACATTTTGGTGTAAGACTTTAAATAATGGCTCATTACTTAATTTGTTTTTAATTATGCTTTTGGACACTAATGCCTTGCCTTCTCAGGATCTGAATGTATTAGGTCAACAGGAAATAATTTAGGAGGGAGATTCAGAGATAGAGGTCGAGCACCCTATACTGACACCAGAAGATTTAACCCATATGCTTGGGTTAGAGTTTCTAAATGACTAGGATTGATTGTTTTGTTGTCTGCTGGTGTTAGGAGTTTTATTGTTGGCTGCTATTTGTTTTTGATGTTTCAGTTCTACTCTTTGGGCGTTTGTTTGCCTAGGGTTGTTCCTATGGACTAGCTTTTTTTATTTTTGTTTGTTTGTTTTTTGGTACAAAATGTATGCGTTTCCTTCTCCAATTATTTGGAGATTGGAAAACAAACAATTTTATGGTTTCTAATGAAATCGGTGGGTAACCACTTTTTCAAAAAAAAAAAAACACTACTATGCTTTACTAATTGTATATATGCATGAAACCCTAAACCTAACTTGGCTCTTTTGAGAAAAGTACAAGAACTAAGTTTTTTTTTTAAACTAACAAACACGGACTTGGTGAAAGTCCAAGTCAAGTGACCAACTTAATTATTATTATTATTATTTTTTTCAAAATTCAAAAGCAAAGTTGGTGTATTTATAAAGTTTTGACTTTTGACTTGTTTGGTGCAAAGGGCGATTACAGCCAACCTTTTTTTTCTTTTGAAGAAGTTCTTTGACAAAAAAATAACAAATGGAAAAACTGGATTTGTCTGGCAGACTCACACTAACTCAAGCCACTCTGTACTGTTATCCAATATGAAGTATGCACTTATACTGTACATGCACCGTATACTCAGAGAAGTGAGAGAACAAAATCACTGTTTGATCAACTGCACCCAAAAAATGTTTTCGGGTTGAAACAACAAAAAAAAAACTGGTAACAGGTTCAGTACTATATAAAGTTTGCAAATGCGAGAATTTTATCGTAAGATGGGAAGAACAGTGCTGCCGTTCCCGTATCCGACCTCTATAACCTTCACTGAGTCATGACAGCTCAGCAATTCAGGAAATTCCTTTAAAAGGTACCTTCTTTCCTGTAATTACTAGATTATGTCAAGAGGTACTCATATCTTAATCATCTAATGGTAATAAACTAATCTGAAATTTCTTCATTGTTAGAATTAATGATACCTTGAAAAAACGAGCAGTAGAGTGGCGGCAGTGGAGGCAGTGGTGTGAGAAGAGAGGTGATAGGAGAATGAAGGAAGGTTTTCGATCTCTTGTCTAAGAACTTCCCAGTCGAAGTCGGTGCTGTGATACTCCGCCTCTCTCTCCGACGAACTGGTCATCTCCATTTCTAATTTCTGGGAATGCTCTTCATCGATATATTGTATCAACTTCAAGCCCAGGCCCAATAAGAATTAGAGGCCTGGGTTTCCTGAGATGAAGGGCTCACGGCCCAATTAAAAGTTCAGCCTCGTCCCTCGTCTGTTGATCTGTAAAGATTTGAGTTGAGAATAATACTGGATAAATTCGTGTATCAAATGTGTAGTGGGCAAAATATGAGTCTTACTTACGGGTGGAAAATTTAAACTGTATCATTGCTTGCTTTTGAGATGCCGCATCTAATCAAACAAAAAGTGCGTGTAAACCACGTGCCATGCACCGGAGAACAAATATATCGAGCCCATTGTTTTTGAAAAATATAAGTACAATTATTATCGAGCCTAATAAATGAAGACTAATTGACCAAATTTTGCGGTCCGTGTATAAGTACAATTATTTCTGAAAACTAAATGAATACTAATTGACATCGATTTTTTTATTAATAGAAAATGAAAAATATCGCCAAAGATGATCATTTTTGTGGAAAATCAAAATCTAGGAAAAAAGAGGATGGTTTATATATCCCGTCCAACTACAATGTCTGAACGGGATAAACCATTTCATCACATTAATTTTGATCCTAATTAGCGATTTAACTTAAAAAAAATAAAAATATCTTGAATGAAATATATTATTCCATCTGGTACTGTAATATTTTTTTTTAAAAAAAAAATTCACTCTACGATGAAACTGTCAAAAAAAAATGCTACAGTGTCTGACGAAATAATCTATCTCGTCCAAAATTTTTTTTTTTTTTTGCTAAATAAAATTAGCGAAACACTAATTTGGACGAGATGGTTTATCCTGACACTGTAGCTGGATAAATCATTCCGGTTATCTTAGATTTCGATTTTCCAGCCTTTACCGATATTCTTTTATTTTATTTTCGATTAAATAAAAAAAAATCGGCTAATTGATACCCATCCTTTGTACTTATCTTTCCCTCTGGAACGGACATCAACACTAGTATTAGTTATTATTTTTTTTGGCGTTTTACGAAATATCATGATGAACAAAGGATCGCTTGAAAATTGCTGAAATAAAAGGGGCCAAAACGCTTATTTATTTTTTATTTTTTATTTTTTATTTTGTTTGCCCCTTCCGTTGTACTATACTCTCCTTCCTCTCTTCTTCTCAGCCTTCTCTTATTAACTCCTCCCTCTATTCTCTCTCAACTGTACTCTTATTTAATTTTGGTCTTTCCTCTTTCTGATCTTTCTCCATTCATCGCGATATTCTCACTACTTCGGTAATTGTATCTCTAATGACAGTTCCTTGGGACGTATCAGGAATTCGCATCCTCTGAGATACCTCATATTTTGCGTGACTTTTTGGAAAATCTCAACCGTTGAAATACGTGACTTTTTGGATTTTCTACTTATCTAAGTAGAGAAGTAGAGATAAGTGGAGAATAATTTGGACCATTCAAAAGTAGTAATTTTGTACTTATATAAACTAGTAAAAAAACTTTAATAAATATAAAATTTAGTCTCTAAGAATATTTTTATAAAGAGATTATATTTAACTGTTTTGATTGACTTTTGAACTATGAAAATAAAGATATGGATCGATAGCACGGATTGATCTGTAATACACATAATATCATAGTCTGGATCATGTAATAAAATTCTAAAAGCCTTTCAAAATAATTAATCATAGTGATCTAAAATTTAAAGAGCTCCACTAAATTTATGAGCTTAATGAAGAATGTATATTTGCTATACAGTTGTACAACATGTCTAGCTTCTCACATTTTTTGTCTACAACTGTTCAATATTGTATGAACCAAAAAAAAAAAAAAAAAAAAAAAGCTATTTGTAGCTTCCCACTTAAATGTGCTCTGTTTTATTCACTAAAAAGAAACTGGTTTCTAGGGGTTTCACATTTAACCAAATTCTTTTTTTTTGGGTTGTAAAAAATTGTTTCCTGTCTAAAGAAGTAGGTTCAGCTTGGATTGAAAAACATTTTTCTTCTTGGTATTCTCATGTCTTCAATTATCCTTGACACCCATTTTTTCTTGTTTTGTAAGCCAGCAAGGTGCACCATAAAATCTCCATCAGAATAGGCCCCTGTTATAATGCAATGTTGTAAGGTTAAAATTCTAGAATAGTACTTTAAATATTATAATATTTTGGATATGCCCCCTGGTATAGACAAGGACATGCTCAGTCTCATAGAACTTACAACAAACATATTTTTCTTTTTCTTTAATTGTTGAAGTGAAGCAACCATTTTTTCTTTAAAATAAAAGGTTTTCATTTGACATATTAATTAATTGTACAAACAGAGGTAATAGGGCTCACCTTGCCAAGTAGTCCAAGGAGATAACAAGAGTCGGTATACCGACTTCTTTGACGGGAACCACGGGTACGAGTTAAATTGACATTGCATCGGCGAAATTCGAACATGAACTTGAGATTCCTCTTTTGGAAGGTTATCTATCAGGTACATCAATGCAGCATTGTCGCCGCTCTTAGTCGACCCGAACTGCACAAATGAAGTCTGGTTCCACCATGTGTCCAGAAAACGCTTGCTCCATTCTGATTTTCTTACAAAGAAGACGCCTATGACAAAAAGAAAATTTAATTTAAAAAGAGGGCTTTTCAGAAAATACATGATTTTCTATTTTTATATTTAAAGGAAAGGAAATCAAATCAATTATCCCGTAATTAAAGATCACTTAAAAAGTTTGGTTCAAGAAGAATTATGGAGTACAAACTTGAATGTTTTTAACCCTGTTATTGAATTCACATTTTATTACTTCTATGAAAGAAAAAGAAAAGTATTAACTTACATTTACCCCTTCAAAATCTTAAAATTCAAAATTTTAAGTACCTTCCATTATTTTTTAATTAAAATAATTTATTGACAAATTAGAGGGCTTTTCAGTAAATACATGATTTTCTATTTTTTTTAATTGAAGGAAATTAAATCAATTATCTCGTAATTAAAAATCACGTAAATTTTGGTTCAAGAAGAATTAAGGAGTAAAAACTTGCATGTTTAATTTTAATCCTGTTATTGAATTTACATTTTTAACACTATTTAAGGAATGATACTCGTAGTTTCATAACAGAAGACGCAGCAATAGTTATAAAAACAGAAGGCGAAAGTTCAAGATCAGTGGATCTCTTCATTGACAAGATGAGATTTAGGATTTTTTCATTTTAAACCCTGTGTTTTTCTGTTTTCTATTTTGCTTTCCCTGCTGTGTTTTTCTGTTTTTCTATTTTGTTTTCTTCATATTCAACTAAGTTGAATAACATTAAGTTTTTATAATTGGTTTCATGTTGAAACCATTTTATGACTAATAAAACAAATAAGGACCAGATTCTTATTTTTTCTCAAAAAAAAAACACTATTTCTTTCAAAGTACTAACTTACATTTTACCCCTTCAAAATCTTAAATTAAAAAATACTGAGTACATTACATAATTTATTGACAAATAAGAGATTACCTGCATTGACTCCATTATAATCTGCAGTGAGAATGAGATCTGGTGTTGAATTGAAATCACTATGCCCAATTAATGCAACAAGAATATTCTCCTATGATTATAAAAACAAATTAACAAGAATATATATACTGACCTAACAAGAAGAAGAAGAAAAAAAAAAGCTGATATCATGATATGAAATGACGGATGCGCTGCACAACTAATTTTAAAATTCAAATAATATTCCTTAAAAAAATATGACAACTTGGAAGTCTAACTTCAAATACGACCATATAAGGTTACCTAATTTTATTCTAATACGGCTCTTTTTCAGTTTATCCAATTGGGAGGGTTAAAATGCACCCTCTCTTTTGTACTTCTAATGTGCACCATTTTCTTATATCTTTATTTTCAAAGTTCAAATGGTCTACTCGAATCTTCTAACGTGTTTTTCATATTAAAATGTGCTTGGAGACCAAATTTTACATTTTTTGAAAATTTGTTACTATTTTTTTCAGAATTTTTGAAAATCATCACTGTGCTGGATTTTTTATTATTATTTAGTTTAATAAAAAATTCTGAAAAAATAGTAAAAAAATTTCAAAAAATTTAATATGTAGAACACGTTGGTAAGTTTTGAATCAACTATTTAAATTTTAAAAATAAAAATATAAGAAAAAAGTGCACATTAAGAGAACAAAAAAAGAGTGCATTTTAACTCTCCTCTTATCCAATTGAATTGAATTTAAATGTCAATTCTAATCCTACACGCCAAGCCGCCAACATTTTGTCTTGCTTGCCAATATTAGCTACGTGTCAAGATGTGTAATAAATACAATGAGACACACATAGACGCTTTATTTAATAAGAGACCCATGCATGTTTGGCCAATAGTTCAACAAATTATACAAATAAGCAAACATTTGACCAAAATTATGAAATGAGTCGACCCTTTTTGGTTGGACTGTATATAATTTGCCACATAAAATCCGAACGTAGCTAACCATATAACATATCCCCTGTTGTGACATCCCCTGTTATAACAATTGATAAAGACCGTAGCTAACCATATAACATACCCCCTGTTTTGACATCTCCTGTCATAATAATTGATAAAGTTAACTTACGAGGTATATCTCTGGATTTGTCACCAAGGTATCCTAAAAAAATAAAGGAAAATAAATGTTAGGTCTGTATATCCTTCAATTTTTTTGTAATATCATACTTACCCTTCTAAATTTCAAAACTCACATATTAAATTTACTTATTATCTTTTCATTCAAAACACATTTTAAATTTGTAAATTCTCATTTATTCTTTTTAAGAAATAGAAACATATAAAAAATATTTAGTCTTCTAATTTGTTGGTTTGAATGAGCAAATAGTTCAATTTCTTACCCGTAACACCATACAAACGTATGCCAATATATCATTTTAGTTGTGAGAGCAAATAAAATGAACCGTTTGTAACCAAAAGATATGAAATTATATATCGTCTCATAATAAACGCCATAACACTTATTAATAAACCAAAAACCATAATAAATAAATAAATAAATTTATCCTGTAGTATTGCAAACAGTAGTATTGATAAATTAATGTTATATCTTCTTCTTCAACTGACTTCAATTTTTCTTCAAATGATATATAAAATTGTATGATCAAACAAAAACTTACGGCATCATTCCAAAACACCCAGTCATGATCCCGCAAGGCCGACTTGATGGCGAGGATCTTGCTCCAGCTCGGGGGTCGGCTCCTATCGATCATCCAACTTGAGTCGATAAAATGATACCCCATTTTTTTCGTGTACGCTTTTTTGTTCTTCCACACAGCATCTTGCACCTGATTAGACAAACTAACAATTGCCATCCTCGGACGATTTTCGACCGGTACTACCGAAGTGTAACCCATCAGTGGCGAATAACAGTTTCGGCCGAGGTTGTTGGCCTGTCGGAGTACAGAGGAGGCGAGGTCTAAGGCCAAGAAAGAGAGGAGGAAGGTGATAGATATGAACAGAAGCCACCATGGCCTTTGGGCCTTGAGTTGGTTCTTTGATGACCACCTAGCAAATGATCTTGGACTTGGAGACATGTTTAACTTGTTTTTTTTTTGTTTGGGGGGGGGGGGGGGGGGGGGGTGATTGGAGGGGGAGAAAACTAAAGAGGTTTATATATATAATATATATACCAGGTTTTCAAATATGTTTCTTAGTAACTTGTTTTTTATTTCCTGATCCACTGGTTGAATTGTTGAATTTAAATTTCTTTGACATTGCTTGGAGCTTAGGTTACTCGGATTTCCCACGCTTCAACCATTAGATATAATATTTTTTTAATTTAAGCTGGGAAATCATTAGATTCTCTTTCTAATTACAGTTGGAATTGACTTGGTTCAAGTCGTCGCTAGTGCAATATACGTCATGTCTAACGATTAATTATCAATAAAACTATATTAGTACCTTGTACTTATCCAAATTCCGACTTCTTAATTAAAGCCCGGTGATTATTTTAATATCCCTAATTATCCGTTGAATATGAATGATCAGATAATGTGATTTATACTTCAATAATTAAGCACAACATATGTCCCAACAATTTATTTTTATTGTTTAATTAAATAAATAGATTTATTTATAAAAAAAATAGAATGGATGCTAACACTGTTAATTAATTTTATAGGATGTGTTAGGATTGGGAAGCCCACCGTTTTTAAACATGTATAACACATGAAAAATTCCCGTTCCCATGTTTTTAAAAATTCTTCAATTGATTGAAATCAAGCAAGCATTCTTCAATTGGTTAACTCTATTAGAAAGAGTATACCAAAAATGGGCTCTCTTGTGAATTTGTTATCAACTTAGAATGGTCTAGTCTCTTCTAATAAATTCATAGAAAGATCAACAAAGAGAATCTTCATATATATGATCTCTCTAGAACCTAGAGTTACACTTTTCTTTGATATTCAAAGTTTTTTTTTTTCTTCCTTAAATTTTTCTTGTTGTAAACGTGACACATATAATTGATCTAGAATAGTTGACAATTAATGACGAATGTAAGGCACAAGTTTGGAGCAGAAATTAAGTTTTTCTAGAAGAGTCAATACATACTGGACGGTAGCAAGTCATATTGTTCTTGAATTGACTTAATACAACCTTTTTTGGGGAATGTCATGTATATATCCTTCAAAAGCTTTGAAATTACATATTTCTTCCTCTATAGTTCACAATATCATGTTTAGCCTTCCAAATTTCAAATATTCTCAAATTTATGTATTTTATTGTCTTTTGCTCTTCTTTATGAGACTCATTTTAAATTTATAAAATATTAATCATTCTACCCTTTATTAAAAAGAACAAATATGTAGCATGTTTTAGAAAATATTAGTCACCGTGTAAGTGTCAGAAGTAAAGAAATTACTCATTTGCCCTTTGAATTTGATCAATTAGAAAGCTGACATTTTTCTGAAACATGCTTACATATTTTTTCTTTTTTTCAAATAAAAGTTAAAACAGGTATTCAATAAATTAAAAATAACCTTAAATAGAAAAGACAATTAAATGAGTAAATTTGTGAGTTTTTGTAATTCAGAAGGGTAAATATGATATTATGAAGTTTAGAGGGGGGTATACATAATTTCAAAGTTTTTGAGGGGTATACATGAATTCCCCTATTTTTTTTTATTTAGGTACTTCCATTTAATTATTTTTTTATGTGTGCAAATTGTTTTTTTTTTTTTTTATTTCATCTGCTGACCATTTCCGTCGCAACATTTTTATACTCCTGATGCAGGTTAACATTTTTATCAACATGTTCATTAAATTATTACATATAGTTCATTTTAGTTATGTACTGCGCTGGCGAGCATATATAATCTCAAGCTACAGAAGAAATTTTAAACCTTTGAATTTAAATTGTTGAGTTTTAAACATTTTTTTGATATATCAGTCAAACTAATTCCTGTATATGCAATGAGAATATATTTTTGGCTACAGGATTGGGGATTTGGTATTTTCAAATATGAGTTTCCGAGCTTATACTCATATGCTATTGATGTTGAAGCAACACTACAAATGGCTCTTAATACACCTTCTTTTGAGTCCCTCTTTAGAAATGTATTATCAGAGACGCATACTGCCAACAATTTCATTACAAGAAGGCAATAAAGATGATGCAAGTTGGAAATAGCTAGCAAATGGATAATTCACCGTTAACTCAGCGTACCGAAACATGATGCAAGGAACTCAAAAGAATGAAGGTTTTCGCGTGGATAATGAATCTCAAAAGAATTCTGACGACTGATAATCTCGTCAAAAGAGGTTGGTGGATGGTGAAGAGATGCATGTGTTATGTGCAAGTGCAATTCAGAATCAGTGAGGCATTTATTCGGTGAAATATTGCTGGAAGTGTAAGTGCAATTCAGAATCAACTGTATAGGAATATGATTGATGCTGAGATCGATATTGCTGGAAGTGTCGATGCTGAGCGCACCGAGTTTTCATGATCAAAACGCCATCCTGTCGACAAAAAGTGCATCTTACAGTATGAAAGAAAAGGCCATAATCTTAATAACACAGTTTATCATATGGCACGAGCTAGCGATGTTGCTGACTCTTCGATTCAGAGATTCAGAGAATAACTTTCAAGACATGAGGGATCAGATCCAATGCCAATCTACAGCTTCATGACAGTGCGTAGACAAACTTTGCATGAGGAATAGGATACTTCAATTATATGCTTCTTCTTTCGTATCTTTATTTTTTTTCTTTTGGCTTATTTGTATGTGACGCCATTGTTTGCCCCCACCACGTGCGAAAGTTTAAAAATTAGATGTAGCTCGTTGCTTTAATCCATACACACACTACTTTTTGAGCAGGATTAAAATGACTTTTATATCTTAGTATTTAAAATTTATAAACACTACTTTTATCCATCTGAATCATTCAACATTATTTTTATATTAAATTTTATATTTTTTGAAAATTGTTTGCTAATTTTCAAATAAATATAAAACTAATGTTTTTGGAATATCCATAATCTTCAATTTTGTATCTACATCAAAAATAATAAACAATTTCCAAAAATATAAAATTTGGTCGGTTGGAACAGTTTGAATCTATAATTTGAAGCATATTTGATGAATTTTAAAGTTAGTGTCACCACCGCTGAAATAACACCAATGTCATAATAGTCAGACTCATATTTTATTTTTGTAATTTATGAAAAAAAATGATGCATTTAACATTTTAGATAGTATTTTTAATTAGTAATTATTGACAAGTTTAATTATAAAACATTTATTCATTTTGTTTAATTGATAATTTATAATTTTCACACTAATGAAATCAAATATTATAATATATATATTTTATGATATAATGTAGATGTTGTGTTTAATATATTTATTTATTAGTTATATTATTTTGATTGAAATATATAAACTAATAATTTTTCGAAAATGACTCATAATTAGTTTCCTTACATGTTATATTATTTTATGATATTACTCGGAGATGTTAGAAAGGAACATATTTCTTATTAATATAAACAAGAAAGGCATCTTCCTTTAGCTTTCACTGTGCAGTCCATTTAAAATTATCTTTATTCCATGCCCAGAAGCCAGAACTAGTAAGATATATTTGGGTTCTAAACTGCAACAATTAATGTCAAATAGACCGTAAAAGTTGGATATTTGATTCAAGAGAAAAATATGTCCTTAATTGAGATATTTGATTCAAGAGAACATATATCCTTAATAAACTTATTTTCATCAATTAATTATCATCAATTTTTACGCGTATTGATTTTTTACCTCTTCTTTTGATTAACTTATTTTTCTGCTTGCCTCCTTGCTCTTTTTCATCAAACATCCGTAAACATGTGTTTAATTAAAGCATCTTTTTTTTTTTATGGTTGAAGGCAAGATCATTAGAGCATCTTGCAAAACAAAGCGTAAAGGCAGGCACCTACTTAATTTGCTGTCCGAATCAAATTACGTTCTTTGATTCCATGCCCAGATCCAACAAAATAAATGGCCTGCTTAATATAAGCTAGCATGCATAAACCTTAATTAACTAAGAGATGCCACACCAAGTCAAACATCAGTAATCTAATCACCCAATACTCAAATTTCACAATTCTATTCTTCAAGCGTATATGTGCCAAGATAATTAACCAAATATCTTGATCAATCCTAACAGGCATCAAGACATCATCCAAAACAATCCACTCAAAGCCTAGACAAACGACCCCTAACCCTTAATTGATTAAGAAGAATCAAACAAAGCCTACACAAAACTTGTAGCCATGGTGAACGGCCAGAAATATTATTGTAAGACCGAGGTTTTGGCTGAGATCTCAATGGTTATCACCTCGATGATCATAGTATGGTGTGCGTTGTGGCGAAATTTTCAAGCGTTGATTGGATCAATAGGTGACCCAAACCCGAGCCTCTTACTATCCTTGGCTTATGAACTTTTCCTCCCACTCATGTCTTACACCTATTCACAAGCCCAGCAATATAAACTAGAAGTAAGAGTTGTAGTTATTCTTTTCTTGATGTTGATCATCGAGATCATCCGTATACTTGGTGATTCCACTTGGGAACTACGAAAGTCATCGCAGAAACTGGTCCGATTATCCTGGGTGGCTTATCTTATCTTCAGCTATCCTCATAGGCTGTGGATCTGGGTGAGTCTCCTCATAATCTGTATTTGTGCTGCTGTCTATGAGATCCGGAAGGGAATTAGCTTCAACAACGCAAAAGACTCTTACCTAATAGGAAAGAACCCCAAACTAATACACAACTATGTGAAGAGAGTAATGCTCCGAGATGATCTCAAGACAATACCAATAGACAGTTGCGACTACATTGTTATGGGCGAGACAAATCATGAAATAGTCCCTTGTAGTTACGGCTACCTCCTTGGCGAGATAAAATCTAACTCTGAAGGCTTATTCACAGTTGGCAGGGCTTTCCAGCTCAACTCATCTGAACATGAAGCGCTCACTTTACCATTTCCCTCTTGGCGCAACACTTGCCTTTCCCTTGCCCTCGCTAAAATGTTGAGGCGAAGGTTAATTTGCCAAGCTCCTAGTTGATGAGGCTGGATGTAGAAAGGCCCTTGATTTTGTAGTAGAAGGGCTAATTGATTATATAGGCAGCAATAAGTATATTGAAACAGACAAAAATGATGGAGAGAAAAAACGATCGAAGAGGGTATTTAGCATTACCCAAGAAGAGCTGCAGTTGGTTACTGATTTTTTGAACGTCAAGGTACCAGCTTATAATTTTAATTATGAATGGTATAATGTAGCTGATTTCATCGGGATTTTAATCATCTTTGGGAATTGGGCTTACCTTACTATGTTTACAGTTAGTAAAACGTATTCTAGAATGTGGAGCATTGCGCCAAGATTAAAAGCATATGGATACAATAAATCAATAATTGCTCTTACTATTTTCATACTATACGTTCTCCGGTGCTGGATTTGTTCAATTATCTTGATGAATGCATCACAGGCTTCCTGTTTGTTGCATATATGTACCTCCAACTTTCTCCCATACTCACAATTCTATTTTCCAAACGCTGGCGCAATCTTTTTTTTTTTTTTTTGATAAAAGTGGTATTACCACCAATTTCATTAAGAAACGAAAGAGTTCATACAACAGGTCTAGAAAAAAAACGAACATACAGTCCATTAACAACTAACCGCAAAAAACATCTAACAGCATAGTCTAAAAAAAACATATGAACATGACATCAAACAGTAATACTAAAGAAGATCAGAAATGTCTATATCACTAGAAGAGGAGGCACTAGCTGAAGAGAAAGAAATAATAGGTAGAAAGCCAGTAGCACGATCAATAGCATCAGAAACTGCACGGTCACTCAAATGATTAGTTAGAACCAACCTTTCTAAACCAAGACCGGGTCCTCGGTGGAATCCAGTGGTGAGCTATCCTGGTCCTGTGTATCCATGTCGGATAATACTATCAGAGGTCCTATATGAGACAAAAAAAAAAAAACATCAAAAGACATAATCAAAGATAACTTAAAATAAGAATTATCTAATCATGACTTACACCAAAAAGAAGTTAAATCAATAATAGAAGCAGCTACAGACCTAATTGAAGGTATGGAAACTAGTTAACCCTCTTATATTTTCACTAGCAAATTTATTTAGGAAGAAAGCTAGAAATTATTCCTCCGTTCTTGATTTGGATGCCAAGCCTGTTGAAAATAACAACACCGAAGACCCAAGGCCCAAGGCCCAAGTACTGTTTCTAGATTGTTCAAGAAAATCAAAGTCGGTAGTTGTAGGCATTCTCGTGATTTGTAGATTGGTATATAGTATAAAATCTAGAATATAATCATGAAGGATCAAAACCGACGTATGCAAAGTCAGTAGAAATAGAAAGTATATTCTAGAAATATCCTAACCGACTTTAGGATCTTATATATATAGATGTAGAGCTTAGTGTGTAAATGAAGTGAATAATAGAATCAGATAGTGAGGCGTGAGTGCCAATGAGAATATATCAAGGTATTGTATTCTTGAGTAATAAAAGAAATCAAGTTATATAAATTCCTCTCTTTCAATTCCACAATCCGATTATAATTTCGAACAAAGCCTATCTTGTTTTTATAAAAGTTGATGTGTCAACTCTTATGCGCCTTCCAAAGTGCATCAGAAGAAATATTCCACGATCATTTCCAACTGTAGTCCACAATACTGATGCGAAAGAAGCAATACTGGAGTCGTTGAAAAAGAGTGTTGCTCGACTCCCTGGTGGAGAAACTTCACGACAAAACTTTGATGAGGCCTCCTTACTCACCAATGGTAAAACTTCACTACAAAACTATAACATGGAGTCCTTGAATTGGGCTTGCAAGCCAAATGGTAGTACCACAGAGGCTATCCTTGTTTGGCACATTGCCACGACCCTCTTTCACCACCAAGAATCCTCACCTCAACAAAATAATGATCCCCATCAAAAACCCGCAACCCATGAAAATAACAATTCCATCAAGAAGGAGCAAGAGGTGGCCTTAGCATTGTCCAGCTATTGCCACTATCTAGTGGAGTTTCTTCCTGAGCTCTTACCTGATGAGGTTGAGTGGACACAAGAAATGTATGAAAGTGTGACAAAAGAGATATTAGGCGCCATACCTCGGTCCTGTTGTAAAAATCCTACGAAAAATGATAATTACAACTATGTTCTACTACACATACGCCAGATGGGTTGAAAGTTCTGTGGTTGGAAAGGGTGTCAAGCTAGCCAAACAGTTCATGGATTATGATAAAGGAGAACCGGTATGGGCAATGTTGGCTGATTTTTGGGCAGAGATGATGTTGTTCATTGCTCCATCTGACAATGTTGAAGGTCATAAGAAAATTTTATACCAGCAAGAGTTGATTACACAATTATGGGTATTACTTACACATGCTGGTATTGTTACTAGATCTAAACCCACTGATCATCAGGTTCATGATAGAGAGAGCAATGCATTTACTGAAGATGATATTTGAATTATCTCTATCTTTAATTTGTACCTTTTATTTTCCTTTTGGCTTATTTATGTGTCTGTTCGGTGCTTATTTATGTATCCTTGCTTTCAAGACAAATTTGCTTTTATTGTGTGCTTATTTATATATGTATTCTTGTGTTTATGAATTAGTTGCTTATCTAAGTTGTTTGTGTACTTATTTTATTTTCAGCATATGAATAAATTTTTATTTTTTTGGGATTATGTCTGTCAATAATACTATTTTTTTATTCAGTAATTAACGAGGCTTCAATTTTTGACAACTTGTACGGTAGTTGGTTATCCTATATTCAAAATTTGCTGTTTTACTTTTACATTTATTTTTTCTATTTACTCGGTGTGGAAGTTGATTTCTAGCTTATTAAAAAAATGTCTATATATTTTGCACGATATATATGCTTCTAGCCAATATTAAACTCTGCCCGTTCAAACATTTTTCTGAAAAAAAATCTTAAACCCACTGTGCATCAACTGGAGCTTGTGATAATATTAATTAATGCAGTTCTCACAAATTTGTAGTTTAATTTTCTCGCAAATTTGTGTGTCACCGAGCGGAAAAAGATATATCAAGTTACGAAGAGACTGCATTGTATATATTTAAAATTGTTAATTCGAAGGTAATATATATAGAGAGAGAGAGACACACACACACACTCCAAAGAAAAATCAATTGGGTCAAATTTAAAGACCCTAAAGGTTAAAAATTCATCTTAATTTTTTGTAAATTTTTGTACATTAATACGTCTTTCCATGTTATGAGGCAGTGTTCCAATGTAGAACTATAAAACCCAACAACATTTTTATATCCCTCAAGCATTCTTAATTAACCAAACCGCATAATTTATATATGCAAAAATATATAAATTGATACCGTGAGACCATGTGAGACCGCTACGATGTCTTGAGCTTAGTCGCCTTTTCTGGGACCGCGGGTCCTGCATTGGAACACGTTTTAACATTCATTTGTCTCTATTGTCTCTCTCTCTTCTCCATAGTTTACTTGATTCGATCTATTATTGTTTCTCTCTTCCGCTTATCTCCAGCAGCAGCAGCAGCAGCACCAACAAAGTGTGTGGGTAAATACATTATGCATGCAGTTCGTTTCTATTTCAATCAACTAACATTAATTGTTAGTCATGCATTCACACAAGATGTTCGATTTAATCTCTCTCTCCCTCTCTCCCTCCTCTATTATATACTAGAGAAGGTACTTGTTACCCAGTTTTGCTGATTTTGAAGGGGAAGGAGATGAATAAAGGCTTAATTTGCATTGCGTGCATAGGGGTTGTTTTTGACAGAGAAGGTATGTATTACCCTTGACAGCGGGTTGTTTTTGACAAAAGAGAGGCAGTGTTCCAATCATAGTTGGTGAGGGTTGCTCACGGCGAGATGTGGTAAAGTTAACAGCACCAATTACTATCGGAAGGGTAATACATGCTTTCTAGAATAGTCCAAAGTTCAAAGTTCAAAGTTCAAACCAAGTCAAAGTCGTTAAATAAAAATGTGCTACATGCTTCTTATAGTGTTTATATTATTGTGTATTTTGTATATTCTAGATAATTATAAATCACTGAAGTATATGATCAGTAATAGGATTATAGTAGAAACTTCTATAATATTTTATATATTTGTATTGGAAACAATCTAAATAGTTAGTAACCGACATTTATGCAATATAAATAGAGGATAGGAGTTCGTAAATTTGAGAGCAGATAGTGTGAGGCGTGATTGACTTAGAATATATCAAAGACTTTGTACTCTTGAGTAATAAAATAAATTATAATATAAACTCCTCTCTTATTTCAATACTACAATCCGAATTAATATCCAACAACCTTCACTGAGGTACGACTGAAATGTTTTACAGATGGGTCGTGGATGGAGAGTTGGCAAGCTGGTAGAAGCTTTGTTTTTCTGAATCAAGGAACACTACAAATATACAAGGCGAAGTCCGGGCGGATAGGTGGGTTCACCGTCCGGTTCAGTCCGAGTGAGTTCGGATTTGGCACGGTCTGAATTATCACGGATTTTTTTCCAAAAAATCAGTCCCGGTCTGTTTTAACCCTTACCCCGCGCGCTAATCTACCTACATGTTCCAAACTCGGCCCCGGGTACAGATCTGATCCCCGGGCAGGTATTTTCAATACACTAATGTGGACCCATTAATGTCTTTTTAAACTTTAATATCAAATGCATCAGGAGTTGTTTGATATATTACAAAAATAAATTATTAATTCTTCTTTTTTGTATGTTAAACATGAATTTTTTTTATTGCAAAAAAAATGTTGCGTTTCATTTTTCCAAACATGTTTATTTTTAAAGTGAATTATATGAATATTGTTTTAAATTTTTGAAATCAATAATGAAAATTAATATTGACTTTAAATATTGATCTGACACGATCATATAAAAATGATATACTGGTGTGTTCTATTCAAATAAAAATAACTAAAAAAATGTTCTTTTGATGATTTATATCTGATATAGTAAATTATAAAAAACCTGCTGTATAGCAATCTAATTTAGCAAAAAATAATATAAATATTATACTTTGAATTATTTATGTAACTAAATTTGTAAATTTAAGCTTTATGTACATAATATTACTGTAATTGACATTATAATAAGATGAAAGATAAAAATTCAATATCATACTCAATTGTTTTAAAAATCAGCAGTTCAACCGATTGATCCACCGGTCCAACCAGTAAACGGTGACCCAAAGCTTTGCCAGCTCAATGTCCTGTTCGGTTCTTATAACATTGTATAAAACAATTAGAGTATTCGGCCGGGTTAATGAATTAATTTAGATGTACAAAAATTAACAAAGAATAAAGATGAATTTATGACCTTTTTGGGCCTTGAAATTTGAGCCCAATTGATTTTTCTTTGGAGTATATATAGTATTGCATTAGAATTAACAATTTTAAATATATATATATATACCATGCATTCTCTTCGTAACTTGATATATCTTTTTCGGCTCCAGGTGCATGGCGCACAAATTGCGACTTGCGAGAAAATTAATTGAACTACAAATTTGTAAGAACAGCATTAATTGATATGATCACAGGCTCCAGGTGACGCCAAGTGGGTTTAAGGCTTTTTGGGAAGAGTTTAATATTATTGGCTAGAAGCATATATATCGTACAAAATATATAGATATTTTTTTAATAAGCTTCAAATGAACTTTCACACCGAGTAAATAGCAAAAATAAATGTAAAACAACAAATTTTGAATATAGGACCAACTACCATAGAAGTTGTCAAAAAAATAAACCTCGTTAATTACTGAATAAAAAATGGTATTAATGACGGACATAATCCTAAAAAATAAAAATTTATTCATATACTGAAAATAAAATAAGTATACAAACAACTTAGATAAGGAACTAATTCATAAAAACTAGAATACATAAATAAGCACACAATACAAGCAACTTTGTCTTGAAAGCAAGAGTACATAAATAAGTACCGAACACACATAAATAAGCCAAAGGGAAAAATAAAAGGTACAAATTAAAAACAGAGACAATTCAAACATTCATATCTTTAGTCTCGCTATCATGAACCTGATGATCAGTGGGTTTAGACTTAGTAACAATACCAGCATGTGTAAGTAATGCCCATAATTGTGTAATCAACTCTTGCCGGTATAAAATTTTCCCATGACCTTCGACATTGTCAGATGGAGCAATGAACAGCATCATCTCCGCCCAAAAATCAGCCAACATCGCCCATACCGGTTCTCCTTCTTTATCGTAATCCATGAGCTGGTTGGCCAGCTTGACACCCTTTCCAACCACAGAACTTTCAACCCATCCGGCGTGTAGTAGAACATAGTTGTAATGATCCTTTTTCATAGGTTTTTTACAACAGGACCGAGGTATGGCTCCCAATATGTCTTTTGTCACACTTTCATACATTTCTTGTGTCCACTCAACCTCATCAGGTAAGAGCTCAGGAAGAAACTCCACTAGATAGTGGCAATAGCTGGACAATGCTAAGGCCACCTCTTGCTCCTTCTTAATGGAATTGTAATTTTCATGGTTTGTGGGTTTTTGATGGGGATCATTATTTTGTTGAGGTGAGGATTCTTGGTGGTGAAAGAGGGTTGTGGCAATGTGCCAAACAAGGATAGCCTCTGTGGTACTACCATTTGGTGTACAAGCCCAATTCAAGGACTCCATGTTATAGTTTTGTAGTGAAGTTTTACCATTGGTTAGTAAGGAGGCCTCATCAAAGTTTTCTCCAACAGAGAGTCGAGCAACAGTCTTTTTCAATGACTCCAGGATTGCTTCTTTTGCATCAGGACTGTGGACTAAAGTTCGGAATGGCAAGGGAATATTTCTTCTAATGCACTTTGGAAGGCGTATAAGAGTTGACACCTTAATTTTTATACAAAGCAAGATAGTCTTGGCTTCCAAATCAAGAACGGAGGAATAATTTCTAGCTTTCTTCCTAAATAAATTTGGTAGTGAAAATAGAAGAGGGTAAGCTAGTTTCCATAACTTAGATTTTGTTGGTGAGCTGTAAGATCTGTTCCAGTTGGCAGGGTCTTTAATGTACTTGGTAACAGAATTAATATTGCGCCAGCGTTTGGAAAATATTATTGTGAGTTTGGGAGAAAGTTGGAGGTACATATATGCAACAAACAGGAAGGCTGTGATGCAATCATCAAGATAAGTGAACAATTCCAGAACCGGAGAACCATGTGTGGTATGAAAAGTGTAAGAGCAATTATTGTATCTGTATCTGTATGCGTTTAATTTTGGCGCAAAGCTCCATATGTGAGGATGCGTTTTACTTTCTGTAAATAAAGTAAGGTAAAGGCAATTGCCAACGATAATTAAAACCCCAATGAAATCAACTACATTATACCATTCATAAGAATTATACGCTGGTACCTTGATGTTCAAAAAATCAGAAACCCACTCCAGCTCTTCTTGGACAATGCTAAATACCCTCTTCGATCGGTTTTTATCTCCATCATTTTTGTCTGTTTCAATATCCTTATTGCTGCCAATATAATCAATTAGCCCTTCTACTACAAAATCAAGGGCCTTTCTACATCCAGCCTCATCAACTGGGAGCTTAGCGAACCTTCGCCTCAACATTTTAGCGAGGGCAAGGGAAAGGCAAGTGTTGCGCCAAAAGAGATTTGGTAAAGTAAATGCTTCATGTTCAGATGAGTTGAGCTGGAAAGCTCTGCCAACTGTGAATATGCTTTCAGAGTTAGATTTTTTCTCGCCAAGGAGGTAACCGTAACTGCAAGGGACTATTTCATGATTTGTCTCGCCCATAACAATGTAGTCACAACTCTCTATTGGTGTTGTCTTGAGATCATCTTGGAGCATTACTTTCTTCACATAGTTGTGGATTAGTTTGGGGTTCTTTCCTATTTGGTAAGAGTCATTTGCTTTGTTGAAATGAATTCCCTTCATGATCTCATAGACAGCAGAACAAATACAGAGGATGAGGAGACTCCACCTGATCCCCTGCCAATGGGGATAGCTGCAGATAAGATAACCCACCCAGAATAATCGGACCAGCTGCTCCAATGACTTTCGTAGTTCCCAAGTGGAATCACCAAGTATACGAATGATCTCGATGATCACCATCCAGGAAAGAATAACTAGAGCTCTTACTTCTAGTTTATATCGCTGGGCTTGTGAATACATGTAAGACATGAGTGGGAGGAAAAGGGCATAAGCCGAGGATAGTAAGAGGCTCACAAATGTGTCACCTATTGATCCAATTACCATTTGAATATTTAGCCACCATGCACAAAATGCTATGACCACGGAGGTGATAAACATTAAGATCTCGGCCCCCATCTCAGTCATGCAATCATATTTCTCGTCGTTCACCATGGCTACAAGTTTTGTCTAGGCTTTGTTTGATTCTTCTTAATCAATTAAGGGTTAGGGGTCGTTTGTCTAGGCTTTGAGTGGATTGTTTTGGATGATGTCTTGATGCCTGTTACGATTGATCAAGATACTTGGTTAATGATCTTGGCACGCTTGAAAAATAGAATTGTGAAATTTGAGTATTGGGTGATTAGATTACTGATGTTTGACTTGGTCTGGTATCTCTTATTTAAGGTTTATGCATGCTTGCTTGTAATTAAAGCTATTTGTTTTGTTGGAACTGGGCATGGAATCAAAGTAATTTGATTCGGACAGCACATAAAAAATAAAAAATAAAAAAAGATGCTTTGGTGATGGATGTTTGATGAAAAAGAGCAAGGGGGCAAGCAGAAAAACAAGTTTATCAAAAGAAGAGATAAAAAATCAAAACGCGTAAAAATTGGTGCTAGAGAAAATTAAGGATATATTTTCTCTTGAATCAAAGATCTCAATTAATTGATCAAAATTAAGCATAGCTTATATCAAATTTTTACGGTACTATTTGACATTGTTGCAGTTTAGAACCCAAATATATCTTACTAGTTCTGGCTTCTAGGCATGGAATCAAGATAATTTTAAGTGGACTGCACAGTGAAAGCTAAAGGAAGATGCCTTTCTTGTTTATATTAATAAGAAATATGTTCCTTTCTAACATCTCTGAATCCTTAAGTTCAAACACCTCTAAATGGACAGCAAAGTAAGAGCTAAAGGAATATGCCTTTCTTGTTAATATTAATAAGAAATATGTTCCTTTCTAACATCTCTAAATCCTTAAGTTGAAACACCATGAACATATTATTAGGGATGTCATGCACAGGCTACGTTACAAGTCAAGTTGAGGCATTTTCATATAAAATCAGTGTCATTCATATTCTATCATTACCCGTTAAGTATTAATCTAACCCATACTCTTATCTATTAATATAATGTGTAATGAAACTAATAGTAAGTATTTTTTTTTAATAATTATTAGTTTTTATATTTCAATCAAAATAATATAACAAATAAATAAATATATTAAATACAACACGTACATAATATCATAAAATATATATATTATAATCTTTGATTTCATTATTATGAAAATTATAAATTAAACAAAATTAATAAATATTATAAAATTAAAATTGTCAATAATTACTAATAAAAATACTATCTAAAATGTTAAATACATCATTTTTTTTCATAAAGTACATCATTCAATGGTAATGATACTCACTTCAAAATTCATCAAATAGGCTTCAAATTATAAATCCAAATCATTCTAACAAAACTGTTCCAACCGATCGAACTAACCAAATTTTATATTTTTTGAAAGTTGCTTACTTTTTTTTAGATACAAAATTAAAGATTATGTATCTTCCAAAAATAATAATTTTATAACTATTTAAAAAATAGTAAATTATTTTATAACTATTTAAAAAATAGTAAATTATTTTATAACTATTTAAAAAATAGTAAATAATTTTCAAAAAATATAAAATTTAATCTCCAAGTATATTTTAATATGAAGATTATGTTAAATGATTCAAATGGATAAAAGTAGTGTGTATAGATTTTAAATACCAAGATATAAAAATGAGGCGACATGAGTCATTTTAATCCTGCTCAAAATGTAGAATGTATGGATTAAATTAAGCAATGAGTTACATCTAACTTTTTAACTTTCGCTCGTGGTGGGGACAAACAATGGCGTCACATACAATTAATTAGGAATTGATGCGTAGTCACTTACAAATTAAAGTTTCGCACGTGGTGGGAGCAAGCAATGAGCTAGCCGATTAATGCAGCCCTTCACTATATATTGTATTGTATGCTTGCTTGCGTCACATATTATAGCCGTGGCTTACATAGGTGAAGCACTTTATCTTACATAATTTTGAAAAAAGAAAAAGAAAAAAAAGCACATTTTATATTTTCTTCTTTATTAATTACTCGAGTTAGCCGATTGCAGCCCTTTTAAGAGGCCCAAAAGCTGCATGTGACACAGTTTTTTTCATTGGTTTGTAACAAATAAAGCATAAATCAAGTTTGACTAGAAACATTTGAGTCACATAAAAAAAGAAAAATATGTGCAACTAAGCCCAAAAGAAAAAATTTAAAGATGTGAAAGAAGAAACATATAAGTAGAGTAGAGTAGAACTAAGGTGTTCTTAAGCTCATCAAAGTGTTTGGTGAACTAAAGTCAATTGGTCAAAATTAGAAGGTTAATAAATTAATTTTAGTGTATTTATTTTTTGAACATGTTTTGATTGCTTGACTTTATACTAAACTAATTTGAAAGTTTAAAATTTTTACATGTAGACGCATCACACATAAAATAAGCAGATTCTAATGGTTCGGATTCGTTATTTAAAACCAATTTGACAGATTTTGAAGTCAAGCTCATCAAACACTTTGATGAGCTTAAGAACACCCTAGTTCTACTCATTAAAGTATCATATTCCTCATGCAAAGTTTGTCTACGCACTGTCATGCAGCTGTACTTCCATTGGCGCTGGATCTGATCCCTCAAGTCTTGTAAGTTATTTTCTGAATCTCTGAAAATTCGGCAACATCGCTCGTGCCATATGATAAACTGTGTTATTAAGATTATGGCCTTTTCTTTCATACTGTAAGATGCACTTGTTGTTGACAGGATGGCGTTTTGATCATGAAAACTCGGTGCCCTAGGCATCGACACTTCCAGCATCTCATCAGCAATCATCCTATACAGCTGTATTGTGACAGGACATTCACCAAATAAATACCTCACTGATTCTGAATTGCACTTACACATAACACATATGTTCACCATCGACCAACCTCTTTTGACGAGATTATGAATCGTCAGATCTAATTCTGTTTAGATTCATTATCCACGCGAAAACCTTCATTCTTGGCGTGGGACTTGGAGCTATTCCATATGTTGTGCATACTATATATATATATTAATAATTGCAGGTCCTTGCATCATGTTTCGGTACGCTGAGTTAATGGTGAATTGTCCATTTGTTAGCCATTTCCAACTTGCATCATCTTTATTGCTTTCTTGTAATGAAATTATTGGCAGTATGCGTCTCTGAATGTGCTGCATCTCTTCTGTGGCCTTCTCTGATAATATATTTCTAAAGAGGGACTCAAAAGAAGGTGTACATTGATAGCCATTTGTAGTGTTGCTAATTATTTCAACATCAATAGCATATGAGTATAAGCTCGGAAACTCATATTTGAAAAATATATATATTCTCATTCCATCTCCAAGAATTAGTTTGACCGATATATATAAAAAAAAAAAAAGGAAAAGCCTGCTTCAGTGTCTTAGAAACACCTAATTAAGCTTGCTACTATATATTAAAAACGAAAAAAAATATGAAAAGAGTAGTATAAATCTATGTATCTCTCTCTCTCTCTCTCTCTCTCTCTTAATGGTGGCATATTAATTATTAAAGAAGTCCGATGAGGTCATGTGCATGCATTTAAGAAAATCCTCCAAAGTAACTGAATATTATATATATTTTTTTAAATTTTAGCGAGATGTTTGTACATCTGACACACAGCACTGCTTTTTTTTGGCACAAGTACTTATAATTTGTAAATAAATGTGAGTTTGAAATTATACCGTCCGATCAGAATCAGGGTCAGAATTTGTGCAAGTAGAACAAACGGATCTGATTTAAAAGCAAAAATTCTGTTACCTCAGATTATATGCACTTTTAGACACACATGTGATGTGAGTATTAGAGTCTTTCACTTTTAGACCTTCTAGTTCTCTGCCATAGAGAGAGGAAAAGTGGGTTTTAATTAGAGAATAAAAAAAATTTCCCCTATATGTAGTCTGTAGATATAAATTTTGTATTGTTTAGATCACATATATATAATCTAGTTCTAGTACATATAATTTAATGAACGTTTTGATAGAAGTGTTAACCTGCATTGCATCAGGAGTATAAAAATGTTGTGAAGGAAATGCTCAGCAGCTAAAATAAAAAAAACAAATTGAACACATAAAAAATAATTAAATGGAAGTACATAACTAAAAAAACTAGGGGGAATTCATGTATACCCCTCAAAATCATTGAAATTATGTATTCCCCCTCTAGACTTCAAAATATCATATTTAATTATTTACCTTTTAAATTTCAAAAACTCACAAATTTACTCATTTTGTTGCGTTTTCTATTAAAGGTCATTTTTAATTTATAGAATACCCGTTTTAGTTATCCTTTATTAGAAAAGAAAAAAAATTGTAGCATGTTTCAGAAAAATGCCAGCTTCCTAATTTATCAGTTTTCTAGGATAAATGAGTAATTTCTCCGCTTCTGACGCTTACACGGTGACATTATTTAGATATATACTTAATTATGTAAGTGTCAGGGTAGAGAAATTACTCATTTGCTCTCGAAAACTGACAAATTAAAAGACTAATATATGTATGAAACATGCTACATTTTTTTTTTCTATTTTAATAAAGGGTAAAACGAATTTTTTTTAAAATTTAATATGACCTTTGATAGAAAACACAATAAAATGGGTAAATTTGAGAATTTTTGGAAGTTAGAAGGGTAAATATGATATTATGAACTTAAGAGGGGATAATACGTAATTTCATGATATTTTGAACTTAAGAAGGGATAATATATACGTAATTTCAAAAATTTTGAAGGGTATATATACATGAAATTCCCCCAAACAGACTACCATGTATCAAGTCAAGTCAAGAACAATATAACTTGCTACCATCCAGTATGTATTATCTTCTAGAAAAGCTTTCCTTGCCAAGCTTGTGCATTCGTTATTAATTGTCAACTCTTCTAGATCAATTATATGTGTCACATTTCCAGCAAGTAAAAGGAAGAAAAAAAAAAAACTTTGAATATCAAAGAAAAGTGTAACTCTAGGTTCTAGATAGATCATATGAACATTATCTGTCTTTCTATTTTACTTGTTAGATTAGGGATTTATTAGGAGAGACTAGACCATTCTAAGTTGATAAAAAATTCACAAGAGAGCCCATTTTTGGTATACTCTTTCTAACAGAGTTAACCATATAAGAATGTTTGCTTGATTTCAATCAATTGAAGAATTTTCAAAAATGGAAATGGGAATTTTTGATGTGTTAGACATGTTTAAAAACTGTGGGCTTCCCAATCCTAACATGTCCTATGACAATTAACAGTGTTAATTAGCATCCATTAATTCTATTTTTTTTAAATAAATGTATTTATTTATTTAATTATTTATTTATTAATGTTATAAAAAAATCGATGAAATAGAACATATATATGACAATATGCTTATTAAATGAAAAAAAAAACGGTTGTTGGGACATATGTTGTGCTTAATTATTTAAGTATAACCACATTATCTGGTCATTCATATTCAACGGATAATTAGGGAAATTAAAATAATCACCAGGCTTTATTAAGAAGTTGGAATTTGGATAAGTACAAGGTACTAATTAATATCGTTCAATTTATAATCAATCCTTAGACATGACGTATATGTCACTAGCGACTTTAGCCAAGTCAATTCCAATTGTATTTGGAAAGAGAATCTAATGATTTTCCAGTTTAAATTAAAAAATATTATATCCAATGGTTGAAGCGTGGAAAATCCGAGTAACCTAAGATCCAAGCACGCCGCCAAAGAAATTTAAATTCAACAATTCAAAATTTAAAATTCAACTATTTGGCCGGTTGACCACCTCCATGGATTACATCCTAGTTTGATCATTGACTTGTTCATCTTTTGCCGAAACATTTTTTGGAAAATATATTAAATAAATTATATATGGGGAAGAAGATAGAGTAGATGGAAAAAGATTTAGCATTTATTGTGTGTGTGGTTGGTAATTAATATTATGGTAGCTCCGTATTAATTTCTTCCTTATTATTCTCAATTATTTAATACTTATAAAAAAATATTTTATCATAAATTTTTTGTTTCAGACTCGTTATCTTCTTCTTTTTATTTTGAGTAAAGATTAGAGATTAAGTCACTCAATTATTAAATATTTATAAAAAAATATATTTTTTTCTTAAATTAACAAAATAATTTAACTAGTTTTAATCCAATTTTCTATGCTGCCTATAATAGTATCAATACTTAAAAGTTTAAAAAATGATAAACATATTTATAAGTTATGTGGAAGTTTCATGATCAATTCATAAGTAACAATGTACGTAGGAGATGAAACTAAAATTATTGTACAATCACATGCTTTAAATAAAAAATAACTCTAATAATTTAGATGCTCATTACGTCGTCATCTACTACATTATAAAAACCGGTAAAACAAAACAAAAATCAATCATATTTTGGGGTGTATTATATATGATCTATTTTATACAGTGTACATCAATCATATTTGTGTGTTATATTTTATATTAACAATAGACATACAAAAAAAAAATATAGTTGCCACAAATAATGTTAGAATAGCAAATTGGGTTAAATTAACATGAATTTATGCATATTAATTAATTGTACGCCTTGACTCTCTTGATCACCAAAAGAAAAATAACTACCACCAATTAACAGTTAAGTATAACCAATCACTTTTAACTCTGTTATAAGTGACAACTGACAACTTTTCAAAAGAGAGAAAAAAAAAACAATATTTGAAAACCAGGTATATATTATGAGGAGGGATCAAGTTGAACTTTAGAGGCTGTAGCTAGGGGTGTTCAAATGTTTTGGTTTAATCGGTTTTGGATCGAACTGAACTAGTTCGGTTTAAATGGTTCGGCTATTTCGGTTTATCGAATCAGTTTGGTTGGCTTTTCAAAACCGAGTTATAACTTCGGTTCAGTTTAGTTTGAAAAATTTCAAAACCAAAATAATCGAACCAACCGAACTTTCATATATATGAATTTGATCGGAACCACCTCGGTTTATTTTTTAATACTCCAGTTTATTTCTTAATCAATTGCTTTAAATACTTGGTTTATTTCTAAATATCTTAGTTTATTTCTTAATACTTTGGTTTATTTCTTAATATACTTCGGTTTATTATAAATCAATTGTTTTAAATAAAAAAATTTAATATATTTTGATTTGAACCGAACAAACTGAAATAAAACTTCGGTTTGATTAGGTTCGGTTCTATTTTTTAAACTGAATTATAACTTTGGTTTGTGAAGTTCGGTTTGGTTTCAACCGAACCGAGTTGAACTTCTCAAATTCTATTTAGGATTCACTTTGTGGTTGATCTGCATATCTGACAATTTTCTGACGAGCTACGATAGAAATTAATGAAATATGTATAATATTAGATTATTTGTTTGAAAGAAAAAGCAAGTATCATAAGAATAATTTTAATATGATATGATATTTGCAACATATGATGTATGAATATAAAAAAAAATATACAATCAGCCCTTAAAAGAAATCTGTCTTAATTAATAAAATTATAAGGGTTGATCTGCATATCTGACAATTTTCTGGGGAGCTACGATATAAATTAATGTGTTTCCTTCTAATACAATAAGTACATTTGCTTTAATGACTAATAATTTGTACGGTCTGCTTTCAGTACAGATTTCAATACTACACATTGTAATAATTTGTACAGGTTTTGAAACTTCAGTCTTCAAGTCAAAGCTCAGACATTTTAAGAGAACAAGAATTTGTTATATAGAAAGAAAATTACCAGTAAGATTGTTTTAGGATTAAATTTGTAGGTTTTTCCCTATTTTTTGCTGAATTGCAGCAATCACTGATTCGTTTAATTCAGCATAACAAGTTATATCTCCTATAAAAACGTGCTAATAAAAAAAATGTGAACTTTGTAGAGAGGAACCCATGACACATGAAATTACATTTGCAAAAAGATGTAAAAGAAATGTAGAGATTTTGCAAATTCTAATTTGATACAGGAGCATTTATTTGACTATATGCATAATAATAACAAGATCTTACATTAACAGAATCCCCAAATTTCAAGAGCCATCAAAGGAAATACATTTAATTACCTTAATAATAACAACAAATTTATAGAAGTGCCTCTTGAATTTATTGAATTACACAAGAGGTTCAATATAGTCTCCGTGGTAGTAGTAGTAGTAGCGAGTCCGACCAGGCGGTCCGGCTACCAGTACATATATGGCGTATATTATACCAGGCAAATATCCTAGTATTGTCAGTACCAAGCATATGCAGAATTCCAACTGTAAATTGCAAAGGAGAGAACAAATTATATTGTGCTATAATGATTGATACTATGCATAGCGCGGATTGGTCTGTAATATGGATAAATATCCTTTGTTTTCAAAGTTCAAATAGTCAATTTGAACCGTCAAATATGATCTCCATATGGACTTTGATGTTAAGTGCATTTTCATACGAAGATCATGTTGAACGGTTTAGATTGACTGTTTAGACTTTGAAACGGAGATAGTGATCCATAGTACAGCACATTCTGCACTGTGCATAGAGCCATAGCCTCACTCCTATAATAATACAATTACAAATTATTCCAAGCAAAATTGTTTATTTTCATATTGCCCCAGCAATTGTGGGTATTTTGAATACTGTTTAATGCAACAAATCAGGTTATCATTTTTTGTCAACGAGCTCTGGATTTAACAGCACTTTTGATCAGCTCTGTAACTTTAAATTATGTCCTAGAACTTAATATATTAAATTGGACGATATCTGGTAATAGTAACATTAGTAGCAAATTCTTATATCAGTACTTCACTATACAAATTCCAAAATTGAAATCCTTGACCAAAAATAGTGTCAATTGCATTGCTCTGAAAAGTTCGTTTTTTTTTCCTAATGGCCCTGGCAAGTTACAATTTTCTTGGTTACCAGTACCACATGGAAATATAGTTGCTTTTGTACAGTTGCAACTGAATTTGATGTATAGAGTGCAAACATTACTTTTAATGAAAACAACACTATATGACATGGTCCCAATTGTATTTCCTGTAAAGTTGTACACTAAACACGTCTGATTTTGGCACCAGACCAGGAGCATATGAGGTAGCTGAGCAAATAATAGTATTCAGACTGAGGCTATGGTACTTTGCAAAGCGCAGATCGGTTGGTGCTATGGATCCATATTTCCATTTTCAAAGTCTAAGTTGCCGATCCGAACCGCTCAACACGATCTCCTTATAAACATGTAGTAGGAGGTCAAATTTAATATTTTTTTTTAATTTTAATATATTTTTAAATAGGTAGAAAATCACTACTTTTCAATGGTTCAAAATCTTTAGATCGGGTGATTTTCTACCGATAAAAAAAACTAGTAAATAAATTCTAAAAACCTAAAATTTGGTCTTTATGCACATTTTTACACGGAGATCATGTTGAACAATTCGGATCAATTGTTTGAACTTTGTAAATAGAGACATTGATCCATAGCACAGACCGTTCCACGCTTTACAAAGTACCCTAACCTCACTCTACTATTCAGGTTAAACATTGAACAGCAACACTATCCTAAAACTTAATTGAACAAAATCAGATCAGATGATTGTATAAGAAGATGAAGGAAACAAAATGATTTCTCCGGATTCCTCTAAATTGGGGCTGTCAGTATCAGTTGGTATCCCTACACGATCAAACTTTAAGAAAACAAGTAAACAAGACTGCCTCCGGTCAAGGAAAACTGGAGAGGAAGGGTAAGGGAAGGGACTTACGGAGCAGCAGCCGTAATGGAGACAAACGCCGAGAGGAGGTAGTATGATGGCCAGGAGTATCTCACAAAGCATGCAACAGCATCCCATGACTTCTCTCTCTTTCTTTCTCTCGAGATTCAGAGATGCGGGATGGGGGAGAGCCGTGAAGCGGAGAAGATAGGATTGCTCGCTTCAGTCCGCATCATCTGCAGTAACTAAACTTTTGAGTTAATCTACTCAGCCATCTGATCAGGATCCGAGCCAAGGTGAAACTCATGGGGAATCTTTAATATTAGTGTCAACACCGATCGGACGATTCAGATTCAATCTGATTAACTTAAAAGTTGGGTTAATGCAGATGATACGAACTCTCTTGGCTGATTATCGATAAGAGGATACTGGGCCTTACGAGGTTTGAAATGTCTTTATTTTTATTTTTTGTCTGATTTAATTTTTTAAATGTTAATAATTAAATTTTTTTGTCTTTGTATATTCAAAATACCCCCTTGAATTCTTGACTTGAGTTCAATTGACCCTTGACTTGCATTGAATATTAACACCGTAACCGTTAACTTTCTTCCTCTCTTCTCCGTCTATTCTTCTATCCAAAGTCATGACAGTAAAAGAAAAAAAGAAAACATAATTGATTTTTTTTTTTTATCTCTCGACAATTTCCGTTTTCAGTTTAGAAAGAAATATACAGAAGGGAGATAACTTTGAACATGAGTTCAACTTCTCACTTTTGTATTTTCTTTGTCCCCAACCAGATTGTGGTCACCGCTTATCCAAATTACATTTATCATGATTCTGATGGCAGAATTACATGGTCAGAAAAGGGAAATCAAATCCTCTGCCCTCCGGAGGGTAGGAATTTTCTACTCCCAGAGTCTCTGTGGATGAAACCGGGATGAAACCGGTTACTGTTTTAAGGGTTTAACTATTGTTACTATTTTTAAATGGGTCCCACCCGCAGAGACTCTGGGGACAGGAAATTCCTGCCCCCCGAGAGGCAGAAGATTCGGTCTCCAGAAAAGAAGGCTAACCGGCTAAGCTCCCCTGTTCTTTAAAAATTTTGCATTTTTTACCTTGAAAATTTTAAATTTTACAAAAATTATCACTGTTAGCCTCCTTCATAAAATAAAATTACATAACGTTTATTCATTAAACCCCCTCTATCTTAATTTCCTAGTTCTGCCCCTGTGTTTATACAATTCAAAACTTAAATCCATGTACAAAACATTCATTATAGAAATGAAATATTCAATCCAGACAATGCAAATATCTGGTTTAGACCCCATGAGTCCAATATTGTCCAAAAAAGAGCTAAACACTATGTGGCAAAACCATATTGAACCCAGAATGACTAAGCTATCCTCATAAATGCAAATTAGAAATTTTACTCTTTATATTTTTGTATTTTTTTTTAAGTGGTTAAGACTTAAATTTTTATTCTACCACTGCGGTTAACTTAAATTTTTTCATATCCGAATTTACAAAGTTATTATTTTATACAGGAAGGACAGCTTCCGTAAAATATATTGTTCATTCAGTTAATTAGACCTGATTTTATTTTGCTCGTTTCAAAAATTGAGAATGATTTGTGCAACCAATTAAAAATTTTAAGGGGACGCATCTGCCAAGTTGTCAACCAAAAAAAAAAAAAAAACCAAGGAGACGTGTTCAAAAGCCCAAAGATTGAATAGTCTTCTCTATTGGGCGTCTTTGTTCTCTCCTCCTATTCATAACTAATACCATTTTATTTGCTCATTTTGCTAATGGAACGCTAGCTCCTGTCACGTTATTAAATCTATTCTTGGTTATGGAGGTGGTGGTTCCTTAAAACAAGGTCTTAGTAGAAGCTCTTTTTCTCAAATAAGTGAATCATCAATGGCAACTGCAGAGGTGAAGAAAGAACAAGAGGTGTATGTTTGGTTGCCTCTATTCTATGATGAAGGAAAGCATATTCTTTCATGGGCGCTCAGTCATTTTCCAAATGATGAAACTAAAATCGTTGTCACTGTCATCGTCTGTCGTCGTGAGTTTGTATATTGTCTCCCAATGCTACTGCAATCATTTTAATTTTGAAACATTTTTGTTATCTTCACTTAAATAAATTTTATTAGAAGAGTATTGTGGATCATATTGTTTTGTGATTGCGTTTGTGCACCTCGTTTCACACACAAAGTCCCTCAATTCTGAAATTTTCTAATTTCATAAAAATTTGATTCTGAATTTTGAAAAGCTAAATCCCCAATTACCAACAAATTTTATGTACCAGAAAAATCCTAAAAATTAAACAAGTCCTTCTGCATTTAAATGTAATACTCATGCAATTGTTTCCATTCTGAAACAGAGATAGTTATCGGTCTTGATAGGGCGGTCGTAAATAAGACTCGAGACAAACATCTAGCTCAGTGTGCAATACATAAGGTGAAATTTAGTTTTAATTAATTAACTTAAATGTACACATATGTCTTTTCTTTTCTTCTTCACTTAGGATTTGGGAACCCATGACATGATATCTTTGTAAATAACAAAAAAAAATTATCTCAGTCAATAGAGGTCATTAGAATATCTCCTGATGAAAACTTCAGAAAGTTAATTAATTACTGTTTTGTTTTTGAATGAACCTCAATGTTCTACTAAATATACACTAACGCACCGTGTCCACTGTTTCACTTGAATACAGTTTAATGCTGAGGGACTTATCATGTACCAGAATTATGATGAAGTACAAGGGATTTTAAAGCTTATTGATTTAAGGGCAATCAAGAATCTTGTAATGGAGTTAAATCCAAACAGGTATTAAGATAAGATAGTCATGTGCATCTTGATTTTTTACTTTACATAATTAGAACTGCAAAAAATGAGTCTGAATCAACAATTAAGTACACAGTCTGTTCTGCTTGAGGTGCAACACTTTTTTAAAACCCTTGTTGGCATATAGGATATCTCAAAGATAGCTAGCTTCAGTCTGATATATGAAATTGAATTGATTTGATCCTCCATTACAGCCATGCTACACAGCTTGAGGATAATTGCAGTACTATTCATCAAAGCCTAGCTAATTAGGCCTAATTTGCAATTTTATTCAAATTTGGGAATCGTTGTACCAGACCATACCAACACCATTGTAGATTGTTATTGGTAGGCAACTAGTATCATTTGAGTTTACCTGCGATGATTGAAAATCCATAGTAGCAAATAAGTCAGAATATGACAGATTTAATTTCCTCGGTGTTGATTTCTGGCACCTTTTTAAATGCAGTGAAATGTTAGCATCTGTGGTAAAGAAGGCAAACCCATCATGCAAGATATGGGTTATTTATAAAGGAAATATTCATTTCACTAGGTACTTTCTAAGTTTTTGTAAGTCTCTTATGTGATTAGTGATTACATTGCTTTCAGGGGCAGAATTAGACTTTCAATCTATGAAAGTCAATTATATAAAATTTTCATACTGCAAATGAAATCAATTCTACACTACCCATAGCATTTTACTCTCAAACAATTATATAGAAAATCATGCATAAGTATGAAAATTTTCAAAATGAAAGAAGGTCAATTGACCTCCGTTCACTTAGAGTAAATCCGCCTCTGATTGCCTTGGTTACTGACAACTGGGCAAAACATTTGCTACTTCATGTCAACTTTTATGATACATGCTCAACCATATATAATAGCTTATATACAATTTCTGCTTATTTTGGGTTGGGTTTAATTGTATCTTGGTGCTTTTTAGATAGGATCCAGCTAGTCCTTCAGTTAACCGAGCTTCGGCTAAACTTATTTAGGGTTTGTACTCACTACTCAGGTCATTTTATACACATTATCAAAAGACAGAAAAATAAAAATGCATACAAATGCATACTGATTTGAAGAAATAGAGCTTTAATCTTTTTTGTTCAGGTTAAGTTCTTTGTATTTCGGGTTGGCTTAATTATTGGATTACTCAAGTACTGGTTGGTTATATCTAATTTTTAATAATCACATAGGCTTTTGATGATATGTGTATTTTTGGCTTTATTAGGTATCCCAAATCAGATTGCACAGAGGCCACATCTGAAGAGGTGCATCATTCCTCTTATTATAGCTCATAATTCTTAATTTTATTTAAAATTTTCAATTTTCTTTGTCCTTCTTACGTAATCAAATTGATTTTAATTTCTTTTCTTTCAATTGAATTTTTAAGTTTTTGCTCTACTAGCTCCCTAAGAAAAATCATAAATAAGATTTCCCTAAATTTTTGTTCTACCGAAAGTCTAATATATCAAAGGGAATGATCTCGGGCCCTCTCTATCTCTTTTATTTGTTGTTTTGATTATTTTTTGAACTGTTATTCTAATATATCAAAGGGAATGATTTCAGGCCCTCTCTATCTCTGTTATTTATTGTTTTGATTATTTTTTGAACTGTTATTCTGTTAATATACTGAAAATCTGCAGAAGAATTAACAAGTGCCTTCATGACATAACCAAAAAAGGTTAGCATGATCAATACAATATAATAACTTTACAGGGAGCAACTAGAATATTAGCATGGTCATGAAGCATGATTCAACTTAATTACATTTATTTACTACTAATAAGAATAGACTTTAGAACTCATAAACAGATAAAAAGAAACAAATGATACAGAAAGACTTTTAGAAGACAAATTTAATTAGAAGGTTGCAATTTAAAACACCCACAAGAATGTTATCAGTTTTTGGAGTAAATTTAATCTTTTAGTTTATTTTAAATGATAATGATAATATGGTGCTAGATTCGTGTAGAAATTTTGTTAGTAAATATATTATCATACCAAAAGAATTAAGCAAAAAATAATTGACAATTGCAGAGAATTCGAAGGAAGATACTACATCAGAAAGAAATTGAGGAAATCCAAAAGAGAGAAAATGACAAGAATGATCTTCTTAAAAGAGAAAACAAACAACTTAAACTAGAGATTCAACTACTCAGAATGCAACGAAATGACAATCTTATCCAACTCAAAGATTTGGATATGCAGAAGCAGCAATTGGAAAAAAACATTTCTGATTTAGAAATAGATTATAACAAGCTAAAGCAAGAGTGTGATAATGCTATTAAAGAGGCTGAAGAATTGAGAAAACAGAAAGAGCACTCTTTTGCTAATTCTGATTTGGTACTGAGCTCCCAATATTCCTTGTGTAAGCTGGAATATGTACCATCACACTTTATATGTCCAATAAATCAGGTATATATATAGTTTCCCTTCTATTTTCATGGTATTACAACTAAGTGCAATCCAAATAAATGCCATAGAATTTTTTTATTTATTGCCGGGTAGAGTATTAATTATACCCGACAAGGGTATACCCTACCCTACCCGCCTATGCCCGCCACCCGGGGTACCCGTGCCCGAGCCCGGGTATGGGTCGGATACTCGGATACGCGGGTACGGGCAAAAAAAGGACCGGACGGGGTTTTTTGGACCCATACCCAACCATACCAGTACCCGACCTTACCCATACCCGACTTTACCCTACCCGGGTACCCGTCTACCCTTACCCGTACCCGTACCCTTATACCCGACCCAAATTCAAACCCCAAATTCAAATTCCCCCCCAAACCCTTAATTTCTATTTTTAAAAATCTGTTTTTTTAATTTCTGTTTTTTAAATTCTGTTTTTATTTCTTTTTTTATTTCTGTTTTTTAATTGCTGTTTTTAATTTCTGTTTTTAAATTTCTGCTTTTAAAATTCTGTTTTTATTTCTGTTTTTAATTTCTGTTTTTTCATTTCTGTTTTTTCATTTCTGTTTTTAAATTTCTGTTATTAAAATTCTGTTTTTATTTCTGTTTTTTAATATCTGTTTTTAAAATTCTGTTTTTATTTCTGTTTTTTAATTTCTGTTTTTTAATTTCTGTTTTTAAAATTCTGTTTTTATTTCTTTTTTTAATTTCTGTGTTTTAATTTCTGTTTTTTAATTTCTGTTTTTTAATTTCTGTTTTTAAAATTCAGTTTTTAATTTCTGTTTATTAATTTCTGTTTTTAAAATTCTGTTTTAATTTCTGTTTTTTTATTTATATTTTATTGTTTTAAAGTAAAAGAAACACATAACAAACAAACAAAAATTCAAGAAAGAAAACGGAAAAAAATGAAAAAAAAAAATGAAAAAAAACAGCAAAAAATAAAAATAAAAATATACCCGTACCCGCCCTACCTGTCAAGGGTACACGGGTACGGGTATAGGACGGGTAGGGTATGGTTTTTGAAAAATATACCCGACATACCCTTACCCTTATACCCGTCCTACCCGTCCTACCCGTACCCGTCCCGGGTATACCCGGGGTACCCGTACCTGCCCGACCATTAATACACTATTGCCGGGTGAAGTGAAATCCAATTAGAAAAAGAGAAAAAAAAAATGGAAACAAATATGATACAATTAACACATTCCTATTTCACAAGCTCTTAATTAATGTCCTTCTAGAATATCTTTGTAAGTTGCACCTGTTAAACACTTAAACTGCCTCATTTACCCTTTTTTTTCAAATTAATCACAATTACATAGACTATTGCTTTTATAATCATTAGAATTTTTTGCAGCATATAAATGCAAGACACTTTTTTTCTTCTTTATTTATTATTTTTTTTTTTGGGTATTTCACCCATTACAGGAAATCATGAAGAATCCATGCATTGCAGCAGATGGGTATACATATGAAGCCGAGATAATCAAGACATGGTTGAACAGAGGACATAACACGTCACCTATGACCAATATGGTGCTTCCTCATCAAGATCTGATTCCAAATCATGTTCTTCGTTCTGCCATCCAGGAATGGCTCCAGCAGCACCCGCAATCTTAATCTGTCATACGGTTCAAGTTGTACTGAAGTTTGTTAATCTCTTGCTTTGAAATTGTGTGCTTCCTTCTTCCATTTAGGAATGTCTTGAAATGGTGTTTGAGTGACAATATTTGATTAATTAAGCTAAGTTTCCAAGTATATATAATTATATATTCATGACTTTGTAAATGTTGAATATTTCTTGAATTATATGAATGTATAATACTATGTTTAATGCGTAGCAAATAAATATGGATGCTAACCCATAAGTAATCCATTAGGAAAAACAAAGAAATCATACACGGTTTTTTAGAACAAGCCATGTATGAAGAATATCATACACGGTTTTTTTTTATTATTTCCCCAAATCACGACCGACCCCTCTTTCCCTGAAACTTGCATTCTGGTACTCTTTTAACTATTTGCTTTGTAATATACGGAGTACTTGACCTTGTTGATACAGTAAACTCAAAAGCCGCTACCAGTTACTGAAATTGTAATTTTTGGTATCCTATGCTGGTCTGGCAACATAAATAACACAATTATTTAAAATGAGGTTTTAAATATGTGAATTTTCTATGCTGATTCATATGTGCGGTTTAATTAATTTTTACAATTTGTAATCAATGTACTCTATGTTTAAATTTATACCCCTCAAAGACAAGTCTATGGTTGAATTTGTTAGAGGAGCTGTTCTGTGGTGTTTTGGCTTGAGAGAAATAATATTTTCTTTCCAAATACTGCTATTCCTACTTTGCAGGCTGTAGGTTCTAAGATAATGCTTTATCTACATTATGGTGCAAATCATTGAATAATGGTTCTTTATAAAATTTATCTTTAATTCTTTCTTTAAACACTAATGATATGCGATGCCAGATTATGATTCAGTTAGAGGCAGAGATGGACCCAGCAGAGGGGGCCACACACTCTTCAAGCAAATCAAGAACTAGAAGTTTCAACCCATATGCTTGGAATAGGATACCTAGATATCTATTGGATTGAATACTTGTCATCTAGTTTCTGAGTGGTTTTACAAGTTTTGGTATTTTCAATGCCGTGGTGGCATTTGGTGACGTATTAGGCAGATTTGGTTTGTTTCTCTGCATATTTTGTACTACTGGTATATACCAGTTGCTGATGTAGTTGTTCCTACTGCAGTTGTTTGGACATGCAGGATGGGGAAGAGCCGTGAAGCGGAGAACATAGGATTGCTCGCTTCAGTCGTCATCTTCTTCATTAACTCAACTTTTGAGTTAATGCATATCAGCCGTCTGATCAGAATCCGAGCAAAGGTGAAACCTACGAAAAATCTTTAATATGCGTGCCATCACGGATTGGACGATCTAGATTCATTTTGAATTAACTCAAAAGTTGAGTTAATGCAGAGGATATGAATTCGCTTGGATGACTCTCGATAAAAGCATACTGGGCCTTACGTAGGCCGGGCCGAATAACTTAAAACATACTGGGCCTGACGATGTTTGAAATGCCTTTATTTTTTAATTTCTAAACGTTAATAATTTCAAATTTATTTCTTTTGTCTTTATTTATGATTTTATTTTTTAAATGTTAATAAATTAAAATTTAAAATTGAATATTAAATAAAATTGTTAGTACCTATATTATTTTCTCTATTTATATAAAAAAATATATGGTATTTTAATTTTGTTTTAATTGATATCAAGAGTTTATATTTGAACGTTGATTATTTAACTTATTGATTCAAATAAAAATAAAAATAAAATTAATAATTAATAATATTTTATATGTATAAAGAGAAAATAATATAGATCATATATACTATTTTTATTTTAATATATCAATATATATAAATATTAAAAAATTAAAAATTAAAGCAAAATGAAAACAAAAACAAAAATAGAAGCATTGAAACCCCCTCTATATATAAGAGTCAGTTATGACTTATGATCTAATTTAAAAGAGAAAAAAAATCCAAAAAAAAAAAAAAACTAACCGATATTGTTTGGTTCAAATAAATCCTTACTGACTTTCAATTGATTCAACAACCCCTTGAATTCTTGACCCTTCATTTGCATTAAATATTAACACCGTAATTGTTAACTTTCTTCCTCTCTTCTCCGTCTATTGTTCTATCCAAATCAAATTTGTCGTAATTCTGATTTCAACTATACAATCCAAAACTTATTACATCCATGTACAAAACATTCATTAATTATATAGATGAAATATTCAATCCAGACAATGCAAATATCTAGTTTAGACCCTATTAGTCCAATATCGTCCAAAAAAGAGCTAAACACTCAGTGGCAGATCCACATTGAATCCAGAATTACTATACTATCCCCAAAAATGCAAACTAGAAATTTTACTCTTTCTATTTTTGTAATTTTTTTAAGTGATTAAAACTTAAATTTTGATTATGCCCTTCTGATAACTTAAATTTTTTCATATCCGAATTTACAAAGTTATTATTTTACATACAAAGGACAGCTTCCGTAAAATATATTGTTCATTCAGTTAATTAGACCTGATTTTATTTTGCTCGTTTCAAAAATTGAGGATGATTTGTGCAACCAATTAAAAATTTTAAGGGGACGCATCTGCTAAGTTGTCAACAAAAAACAAAATTAAGGAGACGTGTCCAAAAACCCAAAGATCCTGGTAAGTTGATTTCTCCTCAATTGGGCGTCTTTGTTCTCTCCTCCTAAACATAACTAATACCATTTTAATTGTTCATTTTGCTAATGGAACGCTAGCTCCTGTCACGTTATTAAATCTATTTTTGGTTATGGAGGTGGTGGTTGCTTATAACAAGGTATTAGTAGAAGCTCTTTTTCTCTAATAAGTGAATCATCAATGGCAACTGCAGAGATAAAGGAAGAACAAGAGGTGTATGTTTGTTTGTCTCCAACCTATGATGATGGAAATCATATTCTTTCATGGGCGCTCAGCCATTTTCCAAAGGATGAAACTAAAATCGTTGCCACTGTCATCATCCATAATTCAATTCATCGTGAGTTTGTATATCGTCTACCAATGCTGCTGCAATCATTTTAATTTTGAAAGATTTTTGTTATCTTCACTTGAAGTAATTTTATTAGAAGAGTACTGTGGAAAAATTGTTTTGTGATTGTGTTTGTGCACCTCGCTTCACACACAAAGTCCCTCAAATCTGAAATCTTCTAATTTCATCAAAAATTGATTCTGAATTTTGAAAAGCTAAATACCCAATTACCAACCAATTGTATGTACCAGTAAAGTCCTGCAAAGATTACCAACCAATTTTATGTACCAGTGAAGTCCTACAAACTAAACAAGTCTTACTACATTTAAATGTAATACTCATGCAATTGTTCCCATTCTGAAACAGGGCTGTACATAAATAAAACTCTGGACCAACATCTGGCTCAGTGTGCAATGCAGAAGGTGAAATTTAGTTTTAATTAATTAACTTTAATGTACACAAATGTCTTTTCGTTTCTTCTTCACTTGAGAACACATGACATGATATCTTTGTAAATAACAAAAAATTCCTCTCAGTCAATAGAGGTAATTAGAATAACTCCTGATGAAAACTTTAGAAAGTTAATTACGGTTTTGTTTTTGAATGAACCTCAATCTTCTACTAAATATGCACTAACACACTGTGTCCACTGTTTCACTTGAATGCAGTTTAAAGCTGAGGAATTGGTGCACCAGAATTATGATTATGTAGAAGGGATTTTAGAGTTGATTGACTTCAGGGCGATCAAGAATCTTGTAATAGGGTTTATTCCAAACAGGTATTAAGATAAGATAGTCATGTACATCTTGATGTTTTTTACTTTACATAATTAGAACTGCAAAAAATGAGTCTGAATCAACAATTAAGTGCACAGTCTATTCTGCTTGAGGTGCAACATCTTTTAAAACCTTTGTTGGCATATATAATATCTTAATGATAGCTTCAGTCTGATATATGAAATTGAATTGATTTGATCCTCCATTACGGCCATGCTACTAAGTTGAGAATAATTACAGTACTATTCATCAAAGCCTAGCTAATTAGGCCTAATTTGAAATTTTATGCAAATTTGGGAATCGTTGTACCAGACCATACCAACACCATTGTAGATTGTTATTGGTAGGCAACTAGTATCATTTGAGTTTACCTGCGATGATTGAAAATCCTTGGTAGCAAGAAAGTCAGAATATGACAGATTTCCTTGGTGTTGATTTCTGGCACCTTTTCAAATGCAGTGACATGTTAGCATCTGTGTTAAAGAAGGCAAACCCATCATGCAAGATATGGGTTATTTATAAAGGAAATATTCATTTCACTAGGTACTTTTTTAAGTTTTTGTAAGTCTCCCATGTGATTAGTGATTACATTGCCTTCATGGGCAGAACTAGACATTCAATCTATGGAGCCATGGGGACCAAATACGAATGGAAGTCAATCATATAGAATTTTCATACTGCAAATGGAAGTCAATTCTACATTACCCATAGCATTTTACTCTCAATTATATAGAAAATCATGCATAAGTATGAAAATTTTCAAAATGAATGGGGGTCAATTGACCCCCATTCACTTAGAGTAAATCCGCCTCTGATTGCCTTGGTTACTGACAACTGGGCAAAACATTTGCTACTTCATGTCAACTTTTATGATACAGGCTTAACCATATATATTAGCTTATATAAAATTTCTGCTCATTTTGGGATGGGTTTAATTGTATCTTGGTGCTTTTTAGATAGGATCTCGCTAGTCCTTCTGTTTAACCGAGCTTTGGGTAAACTTATTTGGGGTTTGTACTCACTACTCATGTCATTTTATACACATTATCAAAAGACAGAGAAACAAAAATGCATATTTATTTGAAGAAATAGAGCTTTAATCCTTTTGGTTCATGTTGAGTTCTCTGTATTTCGGGTTGGCTTAATTATTGGATTACTCGAGTTCTGGTTGGTTATATCTAATTTTTAATGATCACATAAGCTTTGATGATATGTGTATTTTTGGCTTTATTAGGTATCCCAAATCAGATTGCACAGAGGCCACATCTGAAGAGGTGCATCATTAATTCCTCTTATTATTGATCATAATTCTTTATTTTATTTAAACTTTTCAATTTTCTTTTTCCTTCTTACTAATCAAATTGATTTTAATTTCTTTTCTTTCAATTTAATTTTTAAGTTTTTGCTCTACTAGCTACCTAGGAAAAATAAAAAATAAGATTTCCGTAAATTATTGTTCTTCCGAAAATCTAATATATCAAAGGGAATGATCTCGGGCCCTCTCTATCTCTTTTATTTGTTGTTTTGATTATTTTTTGAACTGTTATTCTAATATATTAAAGGGAATGATTTCAGGCCCTCTCTATCTCTGTTATTTGTTGTTTTGATTATTTTTTGAGCTGTTATTCTGTTAATATACTGAAAATGTTCAGAAGAATTAATAAGTACCTTGGTGACATAACCGAAAAAGGTTAGCATGATCAATACAATATAATAACTTTACAGGGAACAACTAGAATAATAGCATGGTCATGAAGCATGATTCAACTTAATTACATTTATTTACTACTAATAAGAATAGACTTTAGAACTCATAAACAGAAAAAGAAACAAATGATACAGAAAGACTTTTAGAAGACAAATTTAATTAGAAGGTTGCAATTTAAACACCCACAAGAATGTTATCAGTTTTTGGATTAAATTTAATCTTTTCTTTTATTTTAAATGATAATGATAATATGGTGCTAGATTCGTGTAGAAATTTTGTTAGTAAATATATTATCAGACCAAAAGAATTAACCAAAAAATAATTGACAATTGCAGAGAATTCGAAAGAAGATACTACATCATAAAGAAATTGAGGAAATCCAAAAGAGAGAAAATGACAAGAATGATCTTCTTAAAAGAGAAAACAAACAACTTAAACTTGAGATTCAACTACTCAGAAATCAACGATATGACAATCTTATCCAACTCGAAGAGTTGTCTATGCAGAAGCAGCAATTGGAAGATTATAACAACCTAAAGCAAAAACATCATAATGAGGTCAGTGTTATCAGCAATTAGAAGGTTGTAATTTAAACACCCACAAGAATGTTATCAGTTTTTGGAGTAACTTTAATTTCTTTTCTTTTATTTTAAATGATAATGATAATATGGTGCTAGATTCGTCTACATATATTCAATAAAAAAAAATGTTATTTAACATTCTGCTATATAGATTGATTCGGGGTTAAAGATGGCTCTTTGTCTCATGCTTGAAGAAACTTACATTTACACAGCAGAAATTTTGTTAGTAAATATATTACCAGAGCAAAAGAATTAAGCAAAAAAGAGTTGACAATTGCAGAGAATTCAAAGGGAGAAACTACATCAGAAAGAAATTGAGGAAATCCAAAAGAGAGAAAATGACAAGAATAATCTTCTCAAAAGGGAAACCAAACAACTTAAACTAGAGATTCAACTACTCAGAAACCAACAAAATGACAATCTTATCCAACTCGAAGATTTGGATATGGAGAAGCAGCAATTGGAAAAAAGCATTTCTGATTTAGAAATAGATTATAACAAGCTAAAGCAAGAGTGTGACAATGGTATTAAAGAGGCTCAAGAATTGAGAAAACAGAAAGAGCACCCTTTTGCTAATTCTGATTTGGTACTGAGCTCCCAGTTTTCCTTGAGTGAGCTGGAACAAGCAACTCAAAATTTTAGTGATTCGTTGAAGATTGGAGAAGGTGGTTTTGGATGCGTCTACAAGGGCTCTCTTCGTAAAACTACGGTGGCAATAAAGAAGTTGAATTCAGAGAGCTTACAAGGGTTATCAGAGTTCCAGCAAGAGGTAACATACTATGCTAAAGATAGTGACACTACATTTTGCTACAACTCATAACATTTAAGGCAATTCATGTACTAATGGAAGCCTAATTGAGGGGTCAAACAAGCAAAATTACAATCCATGAATTCTCATCAATAGTGTTGATACTCAATTTATTATCTTTATCATATGAACTTTATTTCATTAAAAATAAATTTGTTTGTTTTTACAGGTTGCTATTCTCAATAGAGTTAGACACCCAAATATTGTGAACCTAATAGGATCATGCTCAGAAATCTCGACACTCATTTATGAATTCTTGCCTAATGGAAGCCTTGAGGACCAGTTGGCTTGTGCAGATAGCACCTCATTTCTCACATGGCAATCCCGAACTCGCATCATTAGTGAGATTTGCTTAGGTCTTGTATTTCTCCACTCAAATAAACCACACCTTGTGATCCACGGTGACCTTAAACCAGATAATATTCTTCTCGATGCAAACTTCATCAGTAAACTCAGCGACTTTGGCATTTCAAAGATCATAAAGCAATCTGATACAAACACAACCGCCTTATATCGTACCAATCATCCTGTAGGAACATTTGCCTATATTGACCCTCAATTTCTTTCAACTGGGGAACTAACACCAAAATCCGATGTTTACTCCTTTGGTATAATAGTGCTTCGTCTTCTGACAGGAAAGCGTGCACTGAATATTGCAAGTGAAGTGCAGGAAGGCATGCGAGATGGTAGGTTGTTGTCTATAGTCGACAAATCTGCAGGAAAATGGCCATTTGATATAGCCAAAATATTAGCTAAACTTGGTGTGAGATGTGCTGACATATCCAGAAGAAGACGTCCTGATATGAGTCAGGTTTGGATCACAATTGAACCCTTGGTAAAGTCTGCTTCACAATTGAAAGCACTCTCATCTGTTGGATCTTCAACTTCTAATGAAGAATATGTACCATCACACTTTATATGTCCAATAATGCAGGTGTATATATAGTTTCCCCTTCTATTTTCATGGTATTACAACTAAGTGCAATCCAAATAAATGCAATAGAATTTTTTTTTTATTTATTGTCGGGTGAAGTGAAATCCAATTAGAAAAAGAGAAAAAAAAATCGAAACAAGTATGATACAACACATTCCTATTTCACAAGCTCTTAATGTCCTCCTAGAATATCTTTGTATGTTGCACCTGTTAAACACTTAAACTGTCTCACTGACCCTTTTTTATTCAAATTAATCACAATTACATAGACTATTGCTTTGATTATCATTAGCATTTTTTGCAGCATATAAATGCAAGACACTTTTTTCTTCTTCTTATTCTTCTTCTTGTTTCTTTGTTTTTTTTTTCTTTTTTTTCTTTTTGGTCTTTCACCCATTACAGGAAATCATGAAGAATCCATGCATTGCAGCAGATGGGTTTACATATGAAGCCGAGGCGATCAAGACATGGTTGAACAGCGGACATAACACATCGCCTATGACCAATTTGGTGCTTCCTCATCAAGATCTGATTCCAAATCATGTTCTTCGTTCTGCCATCCAGGAATGGCTTCAGCAGCACCCGCAATCTTAATCTGTCATACAGTTCAAGTGAAATTCCCTCATTAAATATAACTGGCAAATTTCTTGAATTATATATATTCATGACTTTGTAAATGTTGAATATTTCTTGAATTATATGAATGTGTAATACTATGTTTAATGGCTAGCAAATAAATATGGATGCTGGCCCATAAGTAATCTATTAGGAAAAACAGAGAAATCATAAACAGTTTTTTAGAAGAAGCCGTGTACAAAGGATAACATACACGGTTTTTTTTATTATTTTACCAAACCACGACCAACCCCTCTTTCCCTCAAACTTGCATTCTGGTACTCTTTAAACTATTTGCTTTGTAATGTAATGAGTACTTGACCTTGTTGATACAGTAAACTCAAAAGCCGCTACCAGTTACTGAAACTGTGATTTTTGGTATCCTATGCTGGTCTGGCAAGTGGCAACATAAATAACACAATTATTTAAAATGAGGTTTTAAATATGTGAATTTTCTATGCTGATTCATATATGCGGTTTAATTTTTACAATTTGTAATCAATGTACTATATGTTTTAATTTATACCCCCTCAAAGACAAGTCTATGGTTGAACTTGTTAGAGGAGCTGTTCTGTGATGTCTTTGGCTTGAGAGAGAATAATATTTGCTTTCAAAATACTGTTATTCCTACTTTGCAAGCTGTAGGTTCTAAGATAATTGCTATATCTACATTATGGTGCAATTCATTGAATAATGATTCTTTATTAAATTTATCTTTAATTCTTTCTTTAAACACTAATAATATGCCATGTCAGATTATGATTCATTTAGGGGCAGAGGTGGACCCAGCAGAGGGGGCCACTCTTCAAACAATTCAGGAACTAGAAGTTCAACCCATATATGCTTGGGATAGGAGATAATCTGTTGGATTGAATACTGAGTTAGCCTAATATGATATTGGTGTTATTTGAAACTAAATAACACCACATCTTAAACTCTTAGATCTGCTTTAAGATTCGTACAAAATAAAGTGTTTGAACAGTAAAAGCAGATATTACGAATCTTAAAGCAGATCTAAGAGTTTAAGATGTGGTGTTATTTAGTTTCAAATAACACCAATGTCATATTAGCCTAACTCTTGAATACTTGTCTTCTAGTTGTTGTGTGTCTTTACAAGTTTGGTGTTTTCAATGCCTTGGTGGCATTTGGTGACGTATTAGACAGATTTGATTCGTTTTTCTGCGGCCATTTTTTTTAATACTCAAAAAATATATAATTTTAAAAATAACTTCACATCCTATTTTTTTTCAAAAATACCCTGACCGCCAGGTCTACGGGCGGCCTAGAAAAATAGCGGACCGCTTAGAACAGAGGCAAGTCACACCCCAAGCGGACCGTCCGTCCCACAAGCGGGTCACTCTCCAAGCAGATCCCCCTCCCCCCGAGCGGTCCTTTTTTTCTTTTTTTAGATCTTAGTATTTTGATTTAAATAATTTTGTGAAGAAAAAGTTTTCTTGTTTAGAGTGTATGCCAAAAAATAAGACATTTAATATATTTATGAAGTGATGTCGACTCTTTATAACTTTGATGTTTTTTTTTGTTTTTTTTTTTTGGTGAACTTTGATTTTATTTGTCAGTTAGATATCACAAATCTAAATATAACACTAATTAATGACTTGACATTTATTCAAAAATTTCCAAGATTTGACAGCTTGTTGATCTTCTTCTCTTTTTCTGGTTTTTATAATATATGTATAATATATACATATACATATATACATATATACATATAGAGATGGACTTGGGTGAGACGCGGTGTATACGCGTTTGTACTTCACGCCGTATTTTCATTTTGAAAGTCCAAACGACCGATCCGAACCGTTAGATGTTTAATCCATATTGAAATGTACTTGGAGACTAATTTTTACATTTTTTGGAAATTTTTTACTATTTATTAAGCATTTTTGAAAGTTGCTGTTTTGCTGTAAACAATAAAAAACAGTAAAATTTTCTGGACCATCAAATCAGCGACTTTCGAAATTGCTTAATAAATAGTAAAAAAATTTCAAAAAATGTAAAATTTGGTCTCCAAGCACATTTCAATATGGAGATCGTGTTGAGCGGTTCGGATCGGTTGTTTGAATTTTCAAAATGGCTAAACTGTACCATGGAACACCAAACGCGTATACTCCGCGTCTCACCCAAGTCCATCTCATATAGAGATGGGCTACGGTGAGTTGCGAAGTAAAGCGACTATTTTACTTTATGCTCATATTTTACGATTTTAAAGTTCAAAATGTCGATCCGAACCATTCATCTTGTTCTCCATATTGAAATGTGCTTGGAGACAAAATTTTACATTTTTTGGAATTTTTTTACTATTTATTAAGCAATTTTGAAAGTCGTTGATCTGATGGTCCAGAAAATTGTATTGTTTTTTACTGTTCACAGCAAAACAGCAATTTTCAAAAATGCTTAATAAATAGTAAAAAAATTCTAAAAAATGTAAAATTTGGTCTCCAAGCACATATTAATATGGAGAACAAGATGAACGGTTTGGATTAGTCATTTAGACTTTGAATCCGGTGATTTATGGTCCAATGCACAAAAATGTCTATGCATTGTAATGTACCATAGCCCATCTCTCTCTGTCTCTCTCTCTCTCTCTATATATATATATATTGCTAGCGTGAGTTTGCCTAGTGGTCAAGCGCCTAGTTAAGCACAGTAATATAATTTATAGTCTGTATTGGTTAATTAATAGTAGTTCACAACCCGCTAGTTACAACTAAAATTTTGTACCTACTCTTTATAAAAATGCCGACTACATGGCTACACTCAGCAACCTGCTAGTTACAACTAAAATTTTGTACCTACTTTTTATAGAAATCCTGACTACATGGCTACACTCAGCAACCTGCTATACAACTAAAATTTTGTACCTACTCTTTATAAAAATCCGGACTACATGGCTACATTCCAAACAGCTAATTACAACTAAAATTTTGTACCTACTCTTTATAAAAAGCCTAACTATATGGCTACGCTCAGCAAACTGCTAGTTACAACTAAAATTTTGTACCTACTCTTTATAAAAATCCTAACTATATTGCTACACTCAGCAACCTACTAGTTACAACTAAAATTTTGTACCTACTCTTTATAAAAAGCCTGACTACATGGCTACACTCAGCAAATTAACTGCTAGATACAACTAAAATTTTGTACCTACTCTTTATAAAAATCCTGACTACATTGCTACACTCAGCAACTTGCTAGTTAGAGCATTTCCAATCCAATAATTGAAATTAATTACGAAATAACAATTATGAAAATTTTAAAAATTAAACAATTCACTCCTATATTAGTACAATCAACAAAACAATTGATAATTAAACACTTGGCCAATAAGAATTAAATATTTGGCCAACTCATCTTTAGAAAAGAATTTCTTATTAAGCAATTATTTTCAATAATTGCTAAATAAGCAATAGCCATACAACTCAGTAATTACAAAAACAATTAACACATCAACATAAACAATCTATAAACAATCGCTGTTGGAGATGCTCTTACAACTAAAATTTTGTACCTGCACTTTATAAAAATCCCGACTACATGACTACACTCAGCAAACAGCTAGTTACAACTAAAATTTTGTAGCTACTCTTTATAAAAAGTCTGACTACATGGCTACGCTCAGCAAACACTTCATTGTTTTTCATTTACTCGTGATATCTCAGATGCTATGTGCTTTGGGTCCCAGCTGGCAATGAGGTCCGGTTTGGGATTTAAATGAGTCGGTTTGGTGGAAATAAATCAGCTGTTATTTCAAGGGAATAACAAGAACCTGTTACTCCGATTCCAATCATTCAAATTTTATAATGTGCGAATCTCAATAAAAAAAAGTTTGTTCATCCACGAATCTCAATAAAGATTAACGATTGGAATCCGAATAACAGGTTCCTGTTATTCTCTTTGGAATAAGTCATCGATCTGATTTATTATAGTCAAATTATAAAATTTTAATAGATGATTAATCAATTAAAATAAAAATCATTAAAATTGGACTTTATGTTAGACAGTCGGATTTTGAGAGTTCAGCGGGTTTCATTTAAAGAAATTTCAAAAAAAGCATAAGAAATGTGAGTTATTAACTTTATATTGAAAAAATTAAAAAAAATTAAAAAATACTGTAATTAACAAATAGAGAAAATTTTAATTGATACTAAAATTAATAATACCCACATTATTTCTCTAATGATATAAATAATTTCTCTTTAAAACAACAATTTCTATAATGATATAAATATCCACATTACTATTACAGTTAAATATAAATAAGTTCTCTTTAATACAATAATATACAATGGTCAAATTGAGTTTTACTTTATCTTATATCCAAAATGTTTTTGTCGGATTAATCAAAATCCAATCCATGCCTAATCAATCAAATTCTAACTCCACAATTTTTGGGATTGGGTTGGCCAGCTCTCCGATTTTTTTTATTTATATCCTCCATAATTCCATTAAATTAAAAAAATTACAGAAATGTCCTCCATTTTTTTTTCCAGAATGTTTGTTTTCTATCTTCCAAGACCACTTGCCAGGTTTTATACCCTATTAAATGAGCTAATGAAAAAATGGCAAAAAGACTTAAAACAAATGTAGAATATTTGCAAATTCTAATTTGATACAGGAGAATTTATTGACTAACTGCATAATAACAACAAGATCTTATGTCCTTAAAATCCCCAATTTCAATAAATACATTTTGTTACCAAAATAATAACAACAAATTGTTCAAACTGCCCCTTGTAATTTGTTGAATTACACAAGAGGTTCAATATAGCCTCCGTGGTGGAAGTAGTAGTAGCGAGTTCGACCAGGTCGTTCGGCTACCAGTACGTATATGGCGTATATTATACCAGGCACATATCCTAGTATTGTCAGTAGCAAGCATATGCAGAACTCACACTGTAAATTGCAAAGAGGAGAACAGATTATATTGTGTTATAATAAAATAATTACAAATATTCCTCGTGAAATTGTTTATTTTCATATAGCCCCATTAATCCTCGGGATAAATGAAGAAGAGTGAAGCTATGTTAATATGCATATTACACAATGGTCCGTGCTATGAACTCGTATTTTCATTTTTAAAGTTCAACCGTCGATCTGAACTGCTCAACATGATTTACATATGGAAATGTACTTGCAGACCAAATTTTTATTTATTAGATTTTTTTGACTATTTTTTTAGACAGGTAGTAAATTACTTGATTTGAAAATTCTAGATCATCCACAAACAGCAACTTTCTACCTATCTAAAAAAAATATAAAAAATATAAAATTTGGTCTACAAGAGCATTTCCATATGTAGATCATGTTAAACAATTCAGATCGACTGTTTGAACTTTAACAATAAAGATATGGATCCATAGCACGGGTCAATCCGTAATATGCATATTACCATAGCCTCACTCTATGAAGAATAAGTATTACATAGGTTGATTCTATTTGTACAAGCCAACCAACAAAGCCTGGAATGACTATCAATTCACAGTTTATGTAGCAGTTTTTAATACAATTTCATAACAGAAATCGGGTTATCATTTTTTGACAACGAGCTCTGGATTTTACAGCACTTTTGATCAGTTCAGGAACTTCAGATCAAAAGTGCTGATATACAAAAGTTCTGTAAAATCCTGAACTGATCAAAAATGGAAATCCTTGAGAAAAATAGAGTTAATTATACACATTGCTTTGAAAAGTTTGGTTCTTTTTTTTTAATGGTACAATTTCAATGGGGACCACAGGGAAATGAGTTTTCCCTAATAGTTGCTTTTGTATACTTGCAACTGAAATTGATGTATAGAGTGCAAACTGTACTTTTCATGAAGACATCACTATATGACATGGTCCCAACTTCCAATAGTAGAATTCAGATTAAGTGCAATACCGCACTGAGTAGAATGAGATCTGAGCCGTTTGTTTTAATTTGGCACGAATTTGAAAATGGACCCCCTATATTATAAATTGGCACCCACATGACTTTCAGTTCAGATCCCCCAAAGTAACCCAATTTTTTATTTAGATCCGGACCGTCCGATTTGAATCCGTACCAATTCAGCCCGAGGTGGAGCGCATGGGACCCCTTTAACCTGACGGCCGGATTCAAATCTGACAGTCCGGATCTAAACTAAAATTTTGGGTTACTTTAGGAGATCTGAACTATGTGACTCTGTCCCTGCTGAGACTATTCAACTCAATATGTGGTACCTTAGAGTACGAGGATTCGCCCTGAGTATCCCTTCAGGTACTGGACCAAGTGGAATACTCACAGTCGAGCGAAAATCAATTTGATGCCTATTTGAATATAGGGGTTCCTTTTTGAGATTTGTGGCATATTGAAACCGATGACTCAGATCTCATTCTACCCGGTCAGGTGTGGCACTGGATCTGAATTCCATCTGCCTTGGCACCAAACCAGGAGCAAATAGTGGCATTTCAGGTTAACCATTGAACAACATCACTATCCTAAAACTCAATCAAACAAATGAGATCAGATGAAGGAAACAAAAGGATTTCTCAGGTTCCTCTAAATTGTGGATCAAAAAATCAAAATTACATCCCTCGAAAATCCAGGCTGTTGGTATCAGTCGGTAACCCTACACAACCAAACCTACAGAAAACAAAACCGCCTCCAGTTAAACTGGAGAGGAGGAGATTGGAGGGGAGGGTAATGGGAAGGGACTTACGGAGCAGCAGCCGTAATGGAGAAAAACGCCGAGAGGAGGTAGTACGATGGCGAGGAGTATCTCGATAAACATACAACAGGAACCCATGACTGATTCCTCCTCTCTCTCTCTCTCTCTGCTTCTATCGAGATTCAGAGATGCGGGATGGGGGATTGGATAGTCAAGGGAAGGAATTCAGAGAATAGATGAGAATCATCGACTATCGTAGGAATCCATATAATCTGAGCTAACAGAATATTTCTGTTTGTATCACGACAGTTCGATCGGAATCCGGGAACCTTAATAATGGTGCGTATTCTGATTGGACGATCCAGATCAGAAATGAAATATTCTGTTACCTTATTAGGTGATACGAATTCTCATCGCACATGGACGAGTAATCAAGTGAGCAAACCATTTTGGTCACTTCAGATCGATATTAGCACACTGGGCCTTATGTAGGCCGGGCCGAAATACTGAGCAAACCATTTTTTTTTTTTTCAATCTCCCTAAATATTACAGCAAAGAAATTTTGACATCACACATTCCACAAATCATATTAAGTTTTTTCAATCTCTCCCCTCTCAGCAGAAATCAACTCGAGATTTGATAAGCCTGTCTTTTCTCTGTCGCGTTCTCCGATCTGGCACCCTCCCTCCGATGACTGAATACCGTTATTTACAAAACTTCTTCTAATCAGAAAAGTTCAATTCTAAATCAACAATTTTCATCTGCTATTCTCGTTGATTTTGATCCAAATATTCTCGCATAATCAAATCTTTCAGCATCACTTTTCAATGGCCAGCTCTCGAAACATAATTCTCTTCCCATACCTGCCTCAAGGCCACCTCAACCCTTTTCTACATCTCGCCAGATTACTCGAACAACACACCCACCAAATCCCCTCCATTTCAATCACTATCCTTAGCACTCCAGTTATCTCATAATTGTGTTTTGTAAATGTTCTTTTAACATTATTATAATTTAGAACTTGATAGATTAATTTGCAATGATATGGCATGTTCATTTATAGTATGTGAGACGTGCACATAATTGATGAACAAAGTCGTACAATTTAAATGATCTCATGATAATAGCTTTATTTTAGCATAACAATTGTGTGACCGGAAATTACCTTCTTATCGATTAAATATAGAAGAGAGAACATTAAGGCTCTGATCGGTAGCAAAACACAAGTTATTGTTCACGTGGGAAAAAAAAAATTCAGTCAGACTGAAATTTTTTTTTTCACGTGAATAGTAATTTTCATTTCAAAATTTTTGCATTTCTATTTCCATTCTTTTTGTTCTGCCGAACATGCCCTAAATGATCACTGAAAAATATAAAAGGCTGTAATAGGTTAATTTTACAACAACGCCCAAACTTCTAACAGTAATAAACAATCTTTTAATTCTTTTCTATTATGAAGATAATGAGCCTCATTAATTGTCTTCAAGTAAAAAGTTAAAAATTATAATAATTTTAATATTTTTTGTTAATTCATTAAGTCGTTATATTATGTCTTTCAAACAAAGGTAGACTTGGATAGGTGAGATTATGACAATTGAAAATTGAAAATTAGGTTTAGAAAGGTCTTTGTCCAAACTTAAAATTGGAAAAGGACAACTGAACAAAGAATATTTATTATGAAATAAGAATCTGGTGTGAGACAATGAGATGCATTCCATATTTTCATTCCCTGTTAAAAGATTAAATCATAAATACATAATTATTCGGAGGATATTTAGAGTTCAAAAAGATATCTATATATCAATAAATATTTAATAAAATATTCAGAGAATATTTAACATAATCGGATTGCTTTATATTTTTATTATACTTAAAATCTTAAATAGTCGGATGTATTGTAATTTACGGAAACAGTAGTTAATTTTCAAAATATGCTTCTCTGTTTGTTTATTTTTTTTCATTTTTTTATAAAAATAATTTCAAAATTATGTCTCGTCGAAATTTATTGCCTTGTCCAATAAATTATCCTGCCTCATATCTGCACCTGAGATAACAAAATATTTCTATTTAGATCTGGATCATTCCATAAGAGTCTGCACAAATATTAAGATCCGTATATTCCATTTCAGATTAGATTGTAATCGGACGGTCAGAATTTAAACTGAAATATTATGTTACCTGAGAGGATATGGCCTCTCTTTCCATTTCATGATTCTTCTTATGATTTTTATTTTTACTCATTTTAATAAATATTTTATTAAAAATAACCAAGTTTTAGAAAATTTTATAAAAATATTCAAACCCATAGAATATTTTTGGACCGGAATTAAAATTCCGAACCGCACAAAATATTTGCAGTTCGAATTTTTTTTTTGGGACCGCACAATATTTACGACCTGAAATTTTTTATTTTTTGGAATTGAGTGAAGTTTCATATGAAAATTGACCGACATACAGTCTTGATATCTCATGATCTATTTGGATATTTCGTACGAAACTTGACAGCCTTGTTCTATGATGTCAAGACTGTATATCAGTCAATTTTTACAATTTTTGGAGATATTTTGCTATGTTAACCAGTGGTGCAAAGTTGGGCTCGGAATGCACTCATTTAGCAGTTCGGGCAATTTTGAGACCTTATATCTCACGATCTGTTTGGAGATTTCATACAAAACTTTACAGTCTTGTTTTATGATGTTAAGACTGCATGTCGGTCAATTTTCACAATTTTTGGAGATGTTTTGCTATCTTAACCAGGAGTGTAAAATTAGACTCAAAATGCACTCCTTTAGCAGTTCGGACAATTTTTGAGACCTGATATCTCACAATTTGTTTGGAGATTTTGTACGAAACTTCACAGACTTGTTCTATGATGTCAAGACTGCATATTGGTCAAGTTTCACAATTTTTGAAGATGTTTTTCTATGTTAACCAAAGGTGCAAATTTGGACAAATTGACCAAACTGCTAAAATATTAAGGAGTGCATTTTGAGCTCAAATTTGCACCCCTGATTAACATAGAAAAACATCTTCAAAAATTATAAAAATCGATCCACATATAGTCTTGACATCATAGAATAAGACTGTGAAGTTTCGTATGAAATCTCTAAATATATCGTGAGATACCAGGTCTCAAAAATTACCCGAACAGCTAAAGGAGTGCATTCTGAGCCCAACTTTGCACCCCTGGTTAATATAGCAAAACATCTTCAAAAATCATGAAAATTGACCAACATGCAGTCTTGGCATCATAGAACAAGGCTATGAAGTTTCATACGAAATCTCCAAACAGATTGTGAGATATCAAGAATGTATGTCAGTCAATTTTTGTACGAAACTTCACTCAATTCCAAAAAAAAATCGGACCGTAAATATTCCGTGCAGTCCCTAAAAAAAAAAATTCGAACCGCAAATATTCTGTGCCATTCGAAATTTAATTACGGTCCGTAAATATTCTGTGCGATTTGAACATTTTTATAAATTCTTCTAAAACATAATTAATTTAATAAAATATTTATTAAAATGGGTAAAAAATAAAAATCACGGCACAGCCGCTGAATGAAGCACAGAAAGGTACTTGGATATTTTCTTGTCCCATCGAATATCCTCTGAGGTAAAAGAATATTTCTATTTAGATGATGACCGTCCGATTGGAATCCCTATCAATCCGATCGGTGGTTAAACGCACAGAACCATTGTAATAGTCGTGCGAATTCCGATTGAACGGTCCAGATTCAAAAAGAAGTTTTCTGTTACTTTAGGTGATACGAAGACCCCTCAAACTCATGTTTTTTTTAAATAAGAGAGATCCAAATATTCTCGCAGAATCAAACAAATATTTCAATGGCCAGGTCTCGAAACATAATTCTCTTCCCATACCTTGCTCAAGGCCACCTCATCCCTTTCTTATATCTTGCCAGATTACTCGAACAAGACACTCACCAAGTTCCCTCCATTTCAATCACTCTCCTTAGCACTCCAGTTAACATCCAAAACCTCCATCCTCTCCTCCCCTCTACTTCCAAAATCCATCTTCACAGTCTCCCTTTCGACCCCACCGCACATGGTCTCCCGCCTCATGTCGAAAACACCGACTCATGCCCCTCCCCTTCACATCTTGGCAACATGGCCTTCGCTTCTAGATCTCTCCAGCCGCAATTCGAGGAGTTCATAACAGATCAACTCAGATCAGATCACAATTTGAAACTATACTTGATTACAGATCTCTTTGTTTGTTGGACTGTGCCTATAGCTAAGAAGTTATCCATACCTCATGTAGTGTTCACTACTTGTGGGGCCCTCGGTACCGCTGCGTTTTTGTCCATGTGGCTCCACTTGCCACATAGACAAACCGATGAGGAGTATTTCCCTGTACCGGGTTTTCCTGACTCGTTTCGGCTTCATCGCAGTCAGATGTCATATGTCAATCGAGTTTCTGACGGAACCGATGAGCCGTTCAAATTTTTCAACAGCCAAATAAGGTTAAGTTTGCAATCTGATCTCATGATCTGTAATACTGTAAAAGAGCTTGAACCTCTGGGTCTTAAGGTGTTGCACAATGTCACCGGCATAAGCACGATTTATACGATTGGGCCTCTTGTACCGTTGGGAGAAGAGAAGTCGTACCAGAGAGCCGGTAAGAAACTTGGTATCAAGCGTGAAGTGTGTTTACGATGGCTTGACATGCAAGCAAAACATTCAGTGATTTACATTTGTTTCGGGTCACAAAATACCATAACAGCGGGTCATATGCTTGCACTCACAGAAGGATTGGAATCCTCTGGAATCCCATTTGTATGGGTAATAAGGCCACCTATTGGTGCCGAAGAGATCGATGAATTTGATGAGAAACAACAGATGCAAAAATGGTTGCCTCAAGGATTCGTTGAAAGAATGACTGGTACAAAACAAGGGTTACTGGTATGGAGGTGGGCCCCGCAATTAGAGATACTGACGCACAATGCGACCGGTGCATTTTTGAGTCATTGTGGATGGAACTCGGTATTAGAGAGTATGAGCCGAGGCGTGCCGTTGATCGGGTGGCCATTAGGTGCCGAGCAATTTTTCAACGCTAAGATGTTAGAGGAGGAATTGGGAGTGCTTGTAGAGATAAATCGAGGGATTGATTGTGAATTAGAGAGCAGAGAGGTTGAGAGGGTGGTGAAGGAGGTGATAAGCGGTGAAAAAGGAAAGGAGATGAGAAGCAAAGCTTCTGTTTGCAAAGAGATTATAAAGAATGCCATGGCGAACGAAGACAGCTGCGAGAAAGGTTCTTCTCTTAGGTCACTACATGATCTTGTCGATTTTTTATTGAAGCATTAGAAAATCATTTATTTCTGATATAATATTTTCTCAAAAGTTTATATGTTGATAAAATTAAAGTTGAGTAAATGAGATGATTGGTGCTGTACTGACAAGATACTGTAAGAGAAACCTGATACTGGTAACACTGGAGGTCAGAACAATTGCTAGCTTCTTTTTTTTTTTCTTTTTTTTCTTTTTTTTTTTTGAAGTAGCTTATGCAGGCTTCTGTATCAATGTAAATGGGCCTAAGCTTCTTTCTTATTTGGGCTTAAAACTACAAGACAGAATCTGTTTAGTTTAATAATATTAACTTTCTGATTTCGTGTTCAGAATAGACACGTGAAAATTTGAAAAATAGATGGGATAGAAACATTATTTTGTTAATATTTACCGTGTCATTCATGTTCATAACGATCAATAATAAATTATATATGTCTACGGGTTTTCACCCAAAAATAAAAAAATAAAAAAATTATGTTCTCATATGGAGTCAGATTTTTATGACATCAATGTTATTTCTATCATAGTGAAACTGACTCTAAAATTCATCATATAGGCTTAGGGGCGGCAACAAGCTTGTTCGGTCCGAGCTAGATTTTAACTTAGCTTGTTAGTTCTGGATTGAGCTACAGCCGAGGGAGCTAAATCTAGGGCATTCAAGCTAAAACCTCAGCTTGAACTTGTAGCAAGCCAGTTTGAGCTAGCTCGCGAGCTAACAAGCTGGTGTGTTGGGGCTGATTGAATCTTGTTTTAAGAAGAAAATAAATTATACAAACTTTTTAGGTGGAGCTGAACCAAGCTGGACCGAGCTAGACCGTATAAAATGCACAAATTTATACAAATTCATGAATTGATGCCTAACTGAGTTAGCTCGCAAACTGGCGAGCAAGCTAGACTCTAACTTAAACTTGTTAATTCTAAACCGAGCTAGTGATGAGCTAACTCATTAACAGCTCGGTCCAATAACGAGCGAACTGTTAGTGAGTGAGTCAAGTGCGAGTCACGAGCTACGAACTTTTTTACCACCCCTAAATAGGCTTCAAGCAACGAATTTAAACTATTAAAAATGATCTAACTCACAATTAATTGATGTATTCACATGCAAAATTTATAAATTTTTGAATTTATCTTTTATGAAGTCCGGCAATTAAAAAGTTAATTAGCTTATATCAAATTTAAGCATTTTCCTTTTCTTTTTACCAAGAGACTCTCGTATCTAACTGAAATTTTTATTATTATTAAAAATATATATATAAAATTTAACATTCTGCACTCAAATCCGAAGAATAACTCTCCAGATTCAAGCCTTCTTTCCGGAGAATTATTCTCCGAATTCAAAAATCTCTTTCTGGAGAATAATTCTCCGGACTTTTTTAATTTAAATAGAAAATGTTGTGATTTATTTATTTTTTTATTAAAATATTTGAAATATTTTTTATATTTCTTTGAAAATAGATAGAATACTATATATATAATTGAATTCTTTGTCACATATTTTTTAATAAATTCAATTATATAGTATTCTATCTATTTTCAAAGAAATATAAAATTTATTTTTAAAATTTAAATACAAAAAATAAATAAATCATAACATTTCCTATTTTAATTAAAAGAAACACAAATCCGGAGAATTATTCTTCAGAAATCCAAATCGGAGAATTATTCTATTAATATTCAATCCGTATCCGTATCCGTATCCGTATTAAAAAAGTAAAACGGATTCAAATATGGTTTTACCCTAGTTGCTATTCACCAAGGAGAATATTTTTTCAGTAAAACTGTTCAACATAACTTTATATGAAAATATATATGGAACATCAAATTTTATATTATCTTTCTTTTTCTTTTTTTATTTATATAAAAAGTTACTATTTTTGAATGGTCTAGGAATTTTTAAATTATGTAATTTTCTACCTATCTAAAAGAAAAGTATTTTTTTATTAAAAATGTAAAATTTATTCTTCAAATACATTTTAATGTAAAAATCATGATAAGCGGTTCAAATAAGTTATTTGAATTTTAAAGATAAAAATATAAGTTAACAGTACAGACCAATCTAATCCTTGCAATAAAACCACAGCCTCACTCATAATATAATTACTTCATTGAATAAACAAAACTAATTGATAAAATAATTATGTCAGAGTTTTGTTTTAAATTTTGACGGTTTCAGACTATGACAAGTCTCCCTCTACTGCTCTACTTGGTTGAAGCCCACATGCTGCTCGCCACTCTATTCTCGCCCGTGTTAAATGAGCTGTACAGTCTATGTCCAATCATGACCGTCTGATTTGTTGATTTTGATTATTGAACAACCATCAACCTCAAGAATCAGAAGTGGTTCAATTCAGTTCAATGTCCGATCAGAGTCATCTATGTAAATCAAGTACGCACAAATGTCAATACAAATCAAATGATTCTGGCCAAACATCTATTCTCTTCTGTGTTTGATGAGCTGCACTGTCGACGCTCAATATTGACAGGAGAATATCCTCTGCGGAGTATTCTCTGCAGAGCTGTGCGGAGCTTTTAATCTGATCCATTCATTTTGATTGGACGGATCAAATCAGAGGGGTCTCAAATTTTGAGATCTGATCTAGTCTGTCAGATCAAAACGAACAGATCAGATTAAAAGCTCTGCAGAGGATAGCGTTCCCAATATTGACTGTCTTATTTGGATGATTACACAACCATGAACCTCAAGAATCAAGTGTGATTCAATGGGCATCGGATTAAATTCAGTTCGATATCCAATCAGAGCCATTCATCGGCAACAATATTAGTGCAGACAGCTTTAAGATCCGTGTAAATGCATCAGAACAAACTTCATCCTCCGGATCTGCTGATCATTTCGGGTATTTATTCCGAGAATCTTGCAGTCTTAATTTTGGGCTCAAAATAAAATATCAAGCCGAGATGTTATTTGCATTCCAAAATTTCCTCTCCTTTTTTTTTTTCTTTTTTCAGGGAGTAAGGCTGGATTGTTATGGATAGCATGGAGGTCTCCCGTGCTATGGCTCAATATTCAAATTTTCAAAATTCAAACGGTCGATCCGAACCGTTCATCTTGTTCTTCATATTAATATGTGTTTGGAGACCAAATGTTACATTTTTTGAAAATTTTTTACTAATTTTTTAGCTAGCTAGAAAATCACTTGATCTAAAAAGTTCTGCACCATTAAGATATTTGATTTTCTATCTATCTAAAAAAATAGTAAAAAAATTTCAAAAAATGTAAAATTTGGTCACCAAACACATATTAATATGGAGAACAAGATGAACGATTCGGATCAACCGTTTGGATTTTGAAAACTTGAATATTGAACCGTAGCACAGAAGGCCTATATGCTATCCATATCACCCCAGCCTTACTCTTTTTCAGGGAGGTGTCGTTATTAATTTATTTGTTGTTTGTTTATTTTGTTTCAATATTTTCTCTTGATATCTATCGAAAACATATTTTAATTTAGAGATAATTGTTTAATTTTAGTACACTATGGTTAATTTTAGTACTAATGTCTTGAAATATTTTAGTATTGGTTTTTTCTAATATCAGATAATTGTTTTTAATTTGTAAATGTTCTTTTAACATTATTATACTTCAGAGTTAAATATATTAATTTGCAATGATATGACGTGTTCATTTGTATTATGTGAGGCAGGCACATAATTGATGAACAAAGTCGTACAATTTAAATTTAAATGATCTCGTGATAATATCTTTATTTTAGCATTACAATTGTGAGACCGGAAATTACCTTTCTATCGATTAAACATAAAAGAGAGAACATTAAGAACTTGTTCGGCGGAGTATAACTACAACAAAGTAGACACTTTTTGCGAATGAAAAAATACATTTACGACGGCCGTCCGTCGTAAAAAATACCGTTGCAAAAAGAAAAAACTGAACAATGAAAGTAGTTCATGGTAAAAAAAGTCATTTTTTTATCCTCACGAAAAGTGTCTCATTCTTGTTGTTATATACGTATAAGGGAAAAGGATTAGGAATGGATTGTAAAAATTTTGAACTTATTTTTACTGTTCATACAGAAAAAAAAATTCAATCAGAATATTTTTTTTCTTACATAAACAGTAAAAATTAATCTACCGCCAAACAGGCCATAAATGTTCACTGAAAAATATAAAAAACTACAATAGATTAATTTTACAACAACGCCCAAACTTCTAAGTAAAAAACAATCTTGTAATTCTTTTTCTATTATGAAGATAATGAACCTATTAATTGTCTTCAAGTAAAAATGTTAAAAACTAGAATAATTTTAATATATTTTTGTTAATTTTCATTAAGTCGTTATACCATGTCTTTCAAACAAAGGTAGACTTGGATAGGTGAGATTATCACAATTGAAAATTGAAAATTAGGTCTAGAAAAGGTCTTTGTCCAAACTTAAAATTGGAAAAGGACAACTGAACAAAGGATATTTATTATGAAATAAGAATCTGGTGTGAGACAATGAGATGCATTCCATATTTGCATTCCCTATTAAAAGATTAAATCATAAATCCACAATTATTCGGAGGATATTTAGAATTCAAATATATATATATGAGGTGGGCTACGGTGAGTTGTGAAGTAAAACGCGTTTCTACTACACGCTGTATTTTTATTTTGAAAGTTCAAATGACCGATTCGAACCGTTAGATGTTTAATCTATATTGAAATGTGCTTGGAGACCAAATTTTACATTTTTTTTGAAACTTTTTTACTATTTATTAAGCATTTTTGAAAATTGTTGTTTTGTTGTGAACAGTGAAAAACAGTAAAATTTTCTGGACTATCAGATCAGCGACTTTCAAAATTGCTTAATAAATAGGAAAAAAAATTAAAAAAATGTAAAATTTGGTCTCCAAGCACATTTCTATATGGAGAACAAGATGAACGGTTCAGATTGACATTTTAAACTTTAAAATCGCAAAATATAAGCGTGAAGTAAAATAGTCACTTTACTTCGCAACTCACCGTAGCTCATCTCTCTCTATATATATATATCAATAAATATTTAATAAAATATTCAGAGAATATTTAACATAATCGGATTGCTTTATATTTTTATTATACTTAAAATCTTAAATAGTCGGATGTATTGTAATTTACGGAAACAGTATTTAATTTTCAAAATATGCACTACTACAACAAAAATAAAACACTTATGTATCGGTTGCAATCGCATTATACCATTTGGTTCTGAACCAATACTTATCGATCAGATAGAAAAGGTGTGTACATTGTCATCAACTCAAAACAGATGGCATTAAACAATATACCATCGACAGAGCCACAGAGGTTGTTTAGCCATCGGGTTTGACGAACCCAACACCATTGCTTTTGTTTGACAACCGATGATAAATGTGATTAATAGTGTGTCGTTGCGCGTTCAATGACATCGCTTGCATTTTTATCTGTCAATGATAAATGTCACATATAACATCTAATAGTAATGAAGTTTTCAATTTCCTCATTAATTCTCTTCAAGTAAAAATGTTATAAAATAGATTAATTTTAAGATAGTTTTGTTAATTTTCATCAAGTCGTTACATGAATTTCATCAGGTTTTTAAAACAAAGGTAGACTTATTGTCATTATAACTTAAATTTCGAAAATTAGGTTGAAAAGGTGTTTATCATAACTTTAAATTTCGAAAAGGAGAAGGGTATTTATTCTGAATAAGAATCAGGTGGGAGACAGTGAGAGTATTATGTAAATTATTGTAAAATTTAATTGTTCACGGATATTCTAATCCTAGTGATTTGATTAACGGATTTGAATATTTAAATAAGAGCGGTGCATTGCATTCAGTGTTAAAAGATTAAATCATGAAAAATAATTATTCGGAGGATAGTTAGAGTTAAAAAAGATATCTATATAATTAAGAAAGATTTAATAAAATATTCAGAGGATATATAACACAATCACAGGTTGCTTTATATTTTTATTGTACTTCCTTTATGTTTAACATAATCAAACAATAGTTAATTTGCAAAATATGCTTCTAACTTTATTTATTTTTTATTTTTTGTAGTATTCAAAATAATTACAAAATTATGTCTCGCCGAAATTTCCTGTCTTATACAATAAATTATCCTGCCTCGTCTACTTGAGATAACAAAATATTTCTAATCGGACGGAACCTAAACTGAAATATTCTGTTACCTGAGAGGATATGGACTCTCTTTGCATTTCATGATTTTTGAAGCACAGAAGGGTACTTGGATATTTTCTTGTCCAATCAAATATCCTCTAAGGTAAAAGAATATTTCTGTTTAGATTACGACCGTCCGATTGGAATCCCTATCAATCCGATCCGTGGTTAAACACACAGAACCATTATAATAGTCGTGCGAATTCTGATTGAACGACCAAATTCAAAAATAAGTTTCCTGTTACTTTAGGTGATACGAAGACCCCTCAAACTCATATATTTTATATAAGAGAGATCCAAATATTCTCGCAGAATCAATCAAATCTTTCAATGGCCAGCTCTCGAAACATAATTCTCTTCCCATACCTGGCTCAAGGCCACCTCATCCCTTTTCTAGATCTTGCCAGATTACTCGAGCAACACACTCACCAATTCCCCTCCATTTCCATCACTGTCCTTAGCACTCCAGTTAACATCCAAAACCTCCATCCTCTCCTCCCCTCCACTTCCAAAATCCATCTTCACAGTCTCCCTTTCGACCCCACCGCACATGGTCTCCCGCCTCATGTCGAAAACACCGACTCATGTCTCTCCCCTTCACATCATGCCAACCTGGTCTTCGCTTCTAGATCTCTCCAGCCGCAATTCGAAGAGTTCATAACAGATCAACTCAGATCAGATCCCAATTTGAAACTTTTTTTTTTTAAAAGAGGCATAAGCCCATTTCATTTGACTGAAATTGGTTTTTAATTACAAAATTTGTCGATTGTTTGTATGATTTTCCAACATGGAAATCATATCGACGGAAGGATAACAAGTACTAAATGCACAAAAACCAGAAATAGTTCATACAATAGCCATATCATAACTAAGGCTAAGGACCAAAAATATAACAGGTTAGAGAGTACTAAGCCACTCAACATGGGGCTAAGGCTAACTATATGATAAAAGCAAAAAATGGCATCTGTCATCAAATCCTCATGTCGACTCCAAATCCATATCCGCTGCTGGAGGCTCGTACACCACCAGTGGCATGGGCATAAACTGACTAATGGGAATGGCATCCTCTATGATAGGAAGCCAGTTACCCACAGCATCCTTGAGTTTCTTCTTCAATCGACCTGTCCAATATAAGCAAAGAGATTTAATTAGCATAATTAGATTTCTAGCAGTGTTTTTGTGAGAGTTATTAAAACACAAATCATTTCTATGTTTCCAAATGGTCCATGTAACAGCACTTAATACAATTAAGAACCCAATTTTATCAGATGAATCAAGCAAACATGCAAAATTGATCAAATCTTCCCAAGTGAGCCATTGATGCATTACATCCTGACTTTTCCCTAACCAGAACCAAACCTGTTGTGCTAGGTTACATGTCAAAAAAAGGTGGTCTATTGTTTCCTGTTGAGGACATAATTGGCATTGTGTATTACCTACCCAACCCTTCTTGACCAAATTGTCTTTGGTCAAGATAAGATTATGTGAAACTAACCACATGAATATACGAATTTTAGGGGGTACAGGTAGATGCCACCAGAGCAAAGCATTAATTGGTTGGTGTCCTCCAAAATTCAAAATATTGTAAATAGAGTGAGTGGAAAACTCCCCTGAATGCTCCCACCGCCAGTCGATCTTGTCTTGAGGCAATGTGAATGATGTTTGACTGATAATAGCTAGGAGATCTAACCACTCTCTATGATCTATTCCTACTAATTCTATTCTAAATTGTAACACTTGGCCTTGAGAATGTATGACATCAGCTAGTAATACGGATTTGTTACTACACTTAGCGAATAAAGAGTAATATTTGATGGCTAGTGAGCAATTTTGGTACCATTGGTCAAGCCAAAATCTGACCTGTGTGAGTACACCAGGAGCATAACTAGTACTCATTTCACCAATATGACTTATTTTAAGTAAAGACGACCAAAATGGAGATAAAGAGCGGGATTGAGATCTGGTATATTTGTGTATGAGAAGAGTCCCAATTTGAAACTATACTTGATCACAGATGCCTTTGTTTCTTGGACTGTACCTATAGCTAAGAAGTTATCCATACCTATTGTTGTGTTCACTACTTGTGGGGCCCTCGGCACCGCTGGTCATATGTCCATGTGGCTTCACTTGCTACATAGACAAACCGATGAGGAGTATTTCCCTGTACCGGGTTTTCCTGACTCGTTTCGGCTTCATCGCAGTCAGATGTCATCTACCAGTCGAGTTGTCGACGGAACCGATGAGCAGTTCAAATTTATCTCTGATCAAATAAGGTTAAATTTTCAATCTGATCTCATGATCTGTAATACTGTCAAAGAGATTGAACCTCTGGGTCTCAAGGTGTTGCACAATGTCACCGGCATGAGCAAGATTTATACGATCGGGCCTCTTGTACCATTGCGAGAAGAGAAGTCGTACCAGAGAGCCGGTAAGCAACTTGGTATCAAGCATGAAGTGTGTTTACAATGGCTTGACATGCAAACAAAACATTCAGTGATTTACATTTGTTTCGGGTCACAAAATACCATAACAGCGGGTCATATGCTTGCACTCGCCGAAGGATTGGAATCCTCTGGAATCCCATTTGTATGGGTAATAAGGCCACCTATTGGTGCCGAAGAGATCAATGAATTTGATGAGAAACAACAGATGCAAAAATGGTTGCCTCAAGGATTCGTTGAAAGAATGACTGGTACAAAACAAGGGTTACTGGTATGGAGGTGGGCCCCGCAATTGGAGATACTGACACACAATGCGACCGGTGCATTTTTGAGTCATTGTGGATGGAACTCGGTATTAGAGAGTCTGAGCCGAGGCGTGCCATTAATCGGGTGGCCGTTAGATGCCGAGCAGTTTTTCAATGCTAAGATGTTAGAGGAGGAATTGGGAGTGCTTGTAGAGATAAATCGCGGGATTGATTGTGAATTAGAGAGCAGAGAGGTCAAGAGGGTGATGGAGGAGGTGATAAGCGGCGAAAAAGGAAAGGAGATGAAAAGAAAAGCTTTTGTTTGCAAAGAGATTATAAAGAATGCCATGGCGAACGAAGACAGCGGCGAGAAAGGTTCTTCTCTTAGGTCATTACATGATCTTGTCGATTTTTTCATGAAGAATTAGAAAATAATTCATTTCTGATATAATATTTTCTCAAAAGTTTTATATGTTGATAAAAATGAAGTTGAGTAAATGAGATGACTGGTGCTGTACTGACAAGATGCTGTAAGTGAAACCTGATACTGGTAACAACTGGACCCTTCACTGATGCTTTAAGTACTGGACGTCAGAACTGGAGTGTGTAATCAATTGCTAGTTTCTATTTTTTATTTTTTTTCTTATTAAAATCAATTGATAGATGTAAAGAGCTAGATTCTAAGAACTGGTAACAACATGACTTGTGCAGCCGATGCAAATTCCAAGAGGCTTATGCAGGCCTCTGTATCAGTCTAAATGGGCCTAAGCTTCTTTCTTATTTGGGCCTTAAAACTACAAGACAAACTCTTGACTTTTATGCCATTCGCGTTATTTCTGTCATAGTGATTGATTGTAAAATTTATCAAATAGGTTTTAAACAACGAATCTAAAATATTCAAATGGATCTAACGTACAAGTAATGTATTCACATTCAAAACTTATAAATTTTTGAATTTGTTTTGTATGAAGTCAAACTGTTAAAAATTTGTTTAGCTTGTATTAAATTTTAGCATTTTCTTTTTCTTTTTATTGAGAGACTCGTATCTATCTATCTATCTATTTTTTTTTATTTATCATGAATATCAAATGCTATAAAGCTTCTCTGTGAATTTCCACGAGCTGCGAGGAGGTTTTAATTGCGATTATTTTTTACCAAGCACCAGCATGTAAAAAATATCCATGTTTTTTAATTGCGGATATTTTTTTACCAAGCACCAGTGGTGCTCTTCTATCTTTAGATCCATGTTAACTATAACAATAAATTTATGACAACTTAATGGTTATTTCCAATGCATATTTTATTTTTAATCAACAGACTTTTAATGAAATAAAATTTTCCCTAAATTTAATGGCCTCAATGCATTATCAAACTCACTTCAAATTTCATAAAAGACATCTAATGTAAATATTTTTTATTGGAGTTTCATACCTGAAACCTCTCACACATAATGCATTGCTTTTGCCACTAGTTTTGATTTTGAAACATGACTTTCACTGTTTTAAATTTTATTTTAACTATTCAATTTGAATGGGTTCATCATATACTGCTTCAGATAGCAATTCTTGATGCAATGATAGCTCAATATAATTTAAAAGTTTGATAATGAATAAAGAGCACACAATTAATCATGACTCGTTCCTCTCATTCATGGATGGTAATGCAGATTATGCAGTACAGCAGCCTAAGTAGTACCACAAGCTGTACAATCTATAAATTTTAGTACACGCACATAGTACACATGCAGCTGAAGTACAAGTTATAAAATTCAAACCCCAATCATTTGGGACTATAAATAGATGCTTTTGATTTGACAATCAAAGTAAGAAAGACCAAAAAAAACAGTGAAGGAATACCGTCAGCAGCAGGCTAGCACCGGTCCAGCGAGGGAGTCTCTACGGGAGCGGCATGTGAACACATCCGATTTGATCGGACGGTTCTGATGTGTTCTCAGGTCGCCCCTGCTGAGCTTCCCACTAGATCTTTGGTCGGGATCCTCAAAAGTAACTCAATTTTTGGGTTTTGGATTGAAACTGTCTGATTCGTATCTATTGTGTGAGATCGTCTCGAAATGTGTGCGCTCCACTTAAGATAGATTATCATGAATTTGTATCGGACGGTCCCGATCTAAATCCCAAAAATTAAGTCACTTCACTGGATCTGAATTCGTAGATCTTGATCCCATCCCAACAGGTAACATCTCTAGTTCCCAACTAGAGAATTAACATATATTTCTTACAATATTATTCTTTTGATGTGGAATTTTACTTAAAGATTTGGTTCTTAAATGTGATTGGTGTTATCTTCTTGATATTTTTGATATTGATAACTTTTACTCTCTATAAAAACTCAGATGCAAAGCTTCATTAGACTTGAAATTTAGCACTTATTCAACAAAATCTAAATTAATTATCTCATTGCAGGGAAAAGATGAGTCATCTTTGACAAGGATCCAAATTTGCTGTTATTATAGGGAGAATAGCAGCGTGGTGCTCTTCATTTCTGCATTTATCTCTCTTTTGTAAAAATAAGGAAAGAGAAAAGAGAAAGATAGAGAGAAGAGCACAGATAGCAGCAGATGATGAGGAAAAGATAGCTCAACCTTTGATCATTGTCAAATTGTGGAAAAAAGATAAGCTGGGTCAAATGAGTTAAAATTCTGAAAGCTCAATACAACCATCTTTTGTCAAATTGTAGGGAAAAGATAGCTCATCCTTTGACCATTCTACTTAATTGCAGGGAATAAATTGCGGTCGGTCGAGTTACAATAGACAATGTCAGAGATAAATTGCAGGGTAAACAGTGTATTAATGAAAAGACTTCAATGGATGAAATTGGCAGAATGGCTGCTTCAGTTTACAAAACTTGTAAAAAAAATTAAAAATGAGGCTATGGTGCTTTGCAGATGAGGGATCTAATTATATTTTTTTTGTGACACCAAATTACGTACACTCTCGATTTTTAGTGTTTTTAAAATTTCAATAGTCTATCTAAACAATTCAATATGATTGATATGTTAAAATATGCTTGCAGATCAAATTTTACATTTTTTTTACTATTTATTGAGTATTTAACAAAATCGCTATATTCATACCATTGAATTTTTGTATCCATCTTAATACATAGTAAAATAAAATTGATTTGCAAGTACATTTTAACATATTCATCATGTTAAACGGTTTGAATCAACTGTTTGAACTTTAAAAATATAGAATGTATTCCAGTGTCATAAAAAAAAAGATGTAATTGAATCTCTTCTCTTGTAATATACACTTATTTAATGTGTTTTGATACAATAATAGTTGGATGTGCTTTGATTTTAATACAATATGTATCTTGATTCTTGACATGAATCCAATGCCTGTTGTATCCACACTAGAGTGTGTTCTGCAGACACGCCAAATTATACCACAATCACTGTTAAAAAAATTAAAAATAAAAATTATATATGTGAGACTCCTAATGAGAATAAAAGACAAAACAAAACAAATTGTAAATATGAGATGTTAAATTAGACAAAAATAAAAATTAAAAATTTAAAGTAAAATTCTAACTTTGGAACGCCAAACCATATTGTTGTTTTGAGAAGCAACTACGTAAAAAAAAAAAAAGCAGGCGATTGCTCTTTTGGAGATAGCGACGGGAGTAATAAAAAATCGCATGGGTAGAGTGAGGATTTGAAGTGCCACTTAATTCTTTTTTGAGAAAAGGTAACTTTTTTTGTGCTACAATCTTTTGAAAATTTTTGTATATAGAAGATTTTTTTTTTTTAACTTAGTTCTGATGTATTTTTAAATATTATAAATGTCATAATTTTAAGTACAATATGTATGTTTACAGGATAATATGTATATATTTATAAAATAATATGTGTATGTTCACATGATACTATGTGTATGTTTACAGAAGGTGATCTCTAACAGCTATTATACATTTTTAACAGTTTTCACATATTTTTAACAGCTTTCATGCGTCTTTATGTTGATAAGATTTATTGAATTAGTTTACAGAATTTAGTATTAATGTTTACATAATTTAGTATTGATGTTTACATAATTAGTTGAAAATATTTAAAAAAATTTAGAGATTGAAGTTGAGGGACTGTTAACTGCTTCCTTCTTTTTTGTGTTTTTCTATTTTTTATTTAACTTGACGTCTCATTTTGAATTTTTTTTTTCTGGTTTTTGTTCTCTGAACTCCCACAGATATAATTTTTTTATCGCTAGTCTCAGTTTCAACTTTCAAGCTATACAAAAATTTTAATTATTTTTCAAATTTTCGCTAAGAAAAAAATACATATACGACCAAACATTTAGCTTTTTTTTTTTCTTTTTTTTTTTTTTTACGCCGAAATCACGGTCACCCCTCATTTGATTAAACTTCTTGAAAGATATAACCGTGTCGTTTCAAAGCTGAATTCGGTCAACAGAAATTAAATAGTGAAGCCTCGACGAGACGAAACGCCACCGGTTCGGCGTTTCCTTTCTAAAGACAATTAAATGCACTTTAAAAAAATATTACGCAGAATTTATACCGTCTAAAGTTTAATGCCTTCTAGCCTTCCTGTATTTCCCATTATAAGTTGCACTAATCCAATCGCCTGTTGCCCCTCCTTCAAAAAATCAAAACTTCATATTAGATTTAGATTCTAAGCCTGTTGTTCATGCACCATGGCAGACAGCTTTCTAAGCTCCAATTTCGACTTAATCTTCATGATCCTTTCCCTTCTCCCCACAGAGACTCTGTTGCGGGTTCAAACGGTTTGCCGTACCTGGGCCCGGGTCATCTCGGACCCCGGATTTGTTCGTGCCCATTGCTCTCGTCCTGCTCCAATAACTGCATTCTTTACACCAAAGGACCGGGTTTCTCGTTCTGAACAATGGTTTAAACCCATTAAAGATGGTGGAAAGTTTCCCACCTCTATCTCGGGCTTTCTGTTGAATGGCTTTAAGGTGGCATCTCGCAATCATGGCATTCTCTGTTTTCGTCGAGATATGGTTTTTGTAGTGGGCAATCCGGTGAATTCCTCCTGGTCTGTTGTAAGTTATGCTCCTGAATTTTCTTCATATCGATCATATCGATACCATGGTGTTGCACTTATCTATGATCCAACAATCTCTATCAACTTCAAGCTGGCTCTCGCATTTATTAAATTCGATCATAGTGAGGAGGGAAAATATTGGATACGATTTCACATCTACTCTTCTGAAACTGGTTCCTGGTCAATATCCTCTGAGTTCATTCAGTGGTGGTTTAATTTAATATCGGAGGTGGCTCAATATGCTGGATAGAAAGTTTTGGGTTTTTGATGGGATATGATATCTCCACTGACACTTACTGGGAAACCCAACCACCGCGGCCTATCAAAGATGCCAGAGAATCAGGAGACATGTCGGGTTACAATGGCATCGTATATTTTACCAGAATGGACTATGATGTTGTAAATGTTTGGAGGTTAGAAGGAAAGAATAGCTGGGTTGTGGAAGATGACAGCAGTGAGAAGCTCCACCAGTTCTTTTCCCATTCGTTTGCTTATGACTGTGCAAGGAGAGTTCTATTTATAGGAGACCGAACTAAGAGGGATTTATTTGCATTACATCTTTCGAGCTCGAGGTTGGAGATTCTTTCTCAAGGGGATGAGTATCCCAAGGAATTGTTCGACTCTCCTCAAGTGGCTCATGGCAATACTCTGGCGCCTCTCGAAGGTGCTGAGACTGGAATGGATGGTCTTACCAGAGAATTTTGTGCACTGGGATTGAGTCCGTTGGATCCGTAGAAGCTGAAGTTAGCTGATCTATGTTACATGTTTGTCTATGATTTCTATGTTGAACAAGTCTTGCTAAGTACTAGTCCTTTTGGTTTGGTATTAACAGTCAATTTGATATGGTTTTGGCGTTTAGTTTTAATTATGAATGTTGTTATGCTTTTGTTATTATGCATGTTTCTTTCTTTAGATTTAAGATGTTGCCTTTCAGATTAAGAATTAAACTTTCAATTGAGATTTGGTTATGTTTGACTTCTTATTGGATCATAGCAACTTATATACTGGTTTACTGGTATATAATGCGTATCAGGTTTACACTATTGTTTCTCCAACAGGAACTAATTAATAACATGTACCTTGTCAGTTGTGCATTGCTATCAGATATCCACACAACCAAATTCCAACGCTTCTTTCTTGCAACAGAGATCATATCATCTTGTCATCAGATTATAGTGATTCATGTTGGTTGTTTCATAGAATTTAGCCTTTAGAATTTTCTCACTAAAATTAATACTCAATATATTATGATCTACAATTTTCAGAGCCAAGTAATATTCAAGCAGCGAGTTTATAACCGAGTTGATGCTGGTATTGGACAGTGCCAGGCTGATTAGATGGGGGTGAGCTCCATGATCTCACCAAAAAATAAAAAATTTAAATCATAATTGTTCATCTAACAAGACTATGCTACTTTTAATTTTAAATAATTATCTATTAAGATATGCTTACTGAAATAAAATTCTTTGAAACACCGCTGAAGATCTCTTATTGTTAAGATAAACTAATGATAAATATTTTCTGTTAATAGTTGTAAATACGAATGTTGCATTCATACTCGTGGATATTAAGATACAAATTAATGGTAATGCAACTTAATTGCCTCCTATATATATATTAAAACTTGAAAACTTGAATTCCATTTTTATCTCCAAATTATTAATGATAATGCAACTTCAGTAATACTACTACTGAGAGGGATAACTTCCTTCAGTTGGCGCCAAAATCAACAAGGTACTTCACAAAAGCAACGAAAGCAGCATTCATACTCAGCCATCTATCACCAAGTGCCTCCAATTGTGCTTTCAATGCAGCATTCTCTCATATTAAAGCATCTACATCAACAATTCTGTCAGTGACCTCTGAAACAACTGCTGCTACGATCCTCTGGCCCAGCTCCTCCTCCATCTTCAGCAGCAACACTGGTAAACCAAAAACCCCTTGTGCATACTCAATATACGAATGTACAAAAATTGCTTCTATCAGTTTTTCGAAAAAAAAAAAAAAATTGCTAATATGCCCAATAAATTTAATATGTTTGCAATTATAAGAATTAAAATGTTCTTAGACATTTACTAGTAGTTACTGAAACTCTGAAAGTCTGAAAGTGAACTGGCAAGTAATTGACATCACATAACTCGACCCACGTTATCTGTCAGGTCTTAAGTTTAATGAAGAGATTCATATTCCTGCCGCAAAATTTCAAAAAGGAAGCCCAGAGTTTATTGCAATGTATCAGTCACTCTTCAATAAAAATATATATATATTTACTTAAATGAGATTATTAAATGACAAATAACATTACTTATATGATATTAAAAAAAATAGAAAGAAATAAAAACATGACCAATTAATATCAATCAATCCAAAAATTTCTTAAATGACATCTAAGAAATTAATGAAAAGAAATCAGAATAAAAAGAAGACAGACTCAATAAAATCATTTGGTTGGCAATATCTCAGCAATTATTATCCTTAACCATGGCTTCAAAGAGGACATTAGTTTTTGTTACCATGCTTTTTTTGTCTATCATGCAGCACGTCAATTACAGCACAAAATCTCTCAACGCATATCATTATTGAAAATGGCTCTGATCTGGTAACCTTTATATTATCTTTTTATTTGAGTTCTGATAACCTAACCCCTATTTTGGTAATTAATTGGGTCTTATATGTGGTTATTGCAATACCCATTACAAAAGAAACACAATAAGCAATAAAATTCCTGTCCAATATTGTATGATATATTATGTTTCTAGTATTGAAATGTCATAACAAAAACATCTTGATTCTATAGCTACTTATTACTAGAGGCTCACAAGCAATCCAATCAGCAGGAAATTCATCAAGTGGCCATTCAATTAAAGCAGAACAAATGTCCTACGTCCATGTATATATACAATTATACATTCAATCTCAATTTCTGAATTATCAATGAAATATTAATTGTTCAGTTGATATTTATATACTTAATTATTCTGATTTGAAGTTGCTTGGACCTGTTAGTATGCAGGTTACCAGAGCATATATGTATGTAGTTGACTTCGTTCAGATTAGTGTTAGACTTATATATATATATAGAGAGAGAGAGAGAGAGTTGGGCTATGGTGCATTGCAATGCGTGGAGGGGTTTGTGCATTGGATCATAAATCTAAAATTCAAAATCCAAATGGCCGATCCAAACCGTTCATCTTGTTCTCCATATTAATATGTACTTGGAAACCAAATTTTATATTTTTCTGAATTTTTTTACTATTTATTAAGTATTTTACAAAATTGTTGATCCAACGGTGGCTGCTGATTTTACTTTTTTGTTAAGCCACCATTGGATCAACAATTTTGTAAAATACTTAATAAATAGTAAACAATTTCAGAAAAATATAAAATTTGGTCTCCAAGCACATATTAATATGGAGAACAAGATGAACGGTTTGGATCAGCCATTTGGATTTTGAATTTTAGATTTATGGTCCAATGCACAAACATCTCCATGCATTGCAATGCACCATAGCCCAACTCTCTCTCTCTCTATATATATATAGGGATGAGCTATACTACTCTATGGAGTAAAACACGTTTGTACTTCACGCTGTATTTTCATTTTGAAAATTCAAACGACCGATTTGAACCGTTAGATGTAATTTTCATATTGAAATGTGCTTGGAGACCAAATTTTATAATTTTTTGGAATTTATTTACTATTTATTAAGCATTTTTAAAAAAATTTGTTTTGCTGTGAACAGTAAAAAATTTTAGACTATTAGATTAGCAATTTTTAAAAATACTTAATAAATAATAAAAAAAATTCAAAAAATATAATGTTACTCTGATATTTCTGTATGGGTTCTGTATCTATATCGGACACATATCCACTATCGATCTCACCCGATACGTATCGAATACGCTAGATACTGCTAAGACACGTCTGGATACAGTGCACTATGCATGGTCCACCATGCACTAGCAACGAGTATGGTGGAAGGTGCAACATTCGTGGTCCATCATGCACCAGTGACAAGCATGGTCCACCATACCAATTGTGCACCACATCAAAGTATAATTTCTAGAGCTCCAAGAGAGAATCAAACCCACGTCTTTTGCTATCAGCGACAACACCCTTAACCACTACACTATTAGACATATGATGTTAGAATTAATAATTAACGTATATCCAAAAAAAAATTATTTTATAATTTAATTTTAATTTTAATTTTATAACTGACGTATATTCAAAAAAAATTATATTTAATTTATATAATATAATTGTTAAATTAATAATATAATATAATAGATGTATCGTATCCTTAACTTTTTGTATTTGTATTGTATCCAATGATTTAAATAGCGTTTATTGCGTTATAGTGGTCAGGTTAAAAAAATTGTGCTATACCCAAATAGTGCGCTATAGCGGTGCTATTTAGACATAGCACCATAGCTTTTATGAAAGAAAAACGCTATAGCGCGCTATTTAGAACACTGATTGTATCCTATACTCATACCCATGTCTATACAACATAGGTTCTAATAGATGATTTTTTTTTAAAACTGTTTGAAAACTTTTTTTCTTGCTCCATAAATTTGAATTATTTTGTCCATCAGATATCATCTTACATTCATTATTATGAGAAAATATATTTTATTTTTCTTTTCTTTTTTTTACGAAGGCTTGTCTCTCTCTTTTTTAAAAATTAAGCAAAATGAAAATTTATGTAATTAGCTTTTTGCCTTGCTTCTATCGTCTCTATTCAGCTTAGTTATTTATTACCGTACTAATTAATTTGCTAATTTAATTTTTATTTTTATTTTAGGACGTTACTAGTGTCTCAGTTCTTTTACCGTAAACATATATTTAATTCGGTCGATAGAGTATTTGAAAAAAGAAAAAAAAAATTTCCGGAATGATTACTTTTAAATTAGAATTTTATTCAAATTAAAAGTGAAATTATTTACAATAAATTATTTGCAGGAATAATTATTTTTTTTAATTCAGAAATAAGAATTTTCATACAATTAGTGAGTAATATTTCTCAAATATGTGCAATTTTTTGAAAAAATATAGATGTCTCAATCATAATTCAAATATAAATTATATGACAGACATTAAATTCAAGAGTAAATGAATTTAAATTATAGCCTTTTAATTAGTATATTTGTTATATTGTGAGTTTTCATTTTATAAAATAATTTTATGTGATAATTCTAAGTTTAATATAATCTGAACGTAAAGAATCATTTGATATTATTTTTTATTTTTATACTGATAATTTTTTTTAATTAAGATATTATTTATATTTTTTTTAAATCATGGATTGAGAGTCAACACATGCACCCAATACATTTTCAAATCTCTTTATATATTATAAAAGAATTTTTTATTTTGTGGTTTTCAAACTCGTAACCTATCGAAAGCATGTGTCTGGCGTAGTGTTTTGAAAAAAACCAGTTGGTGTAGAACCAGACCGAACTAACTGTGGAACTGACTCGTAATGATCTGGACTGATACTCGTAAACTGTGCTAAACCATACAAAAACATGCTAATCTATGATCAAAACTGTACTAAACCATGCTAAATTTGTAGTCAAAACTGTGCCAATCTATGGACTCACCGAACCGGACCATAGACTGAAACTACCCGTATGAGTCTGAATCCTAGTCTTTAGCATGGATTTGAGCTATCCTCTCCAAATTTAAGCCGTCTAATCCGAACCATGTGAACCAGACTGGTAGACCGAGAGATTTTGGATCAGACCAGACCGAACCGGACCATTTACAAAACAATAGTCTGTCGTTAGAAAAGAATAAAAAAATTGCTATGAACAAGAAAATCATTGCTGTAGATTATTTCTATTTTGATATTTTTTTCAAAACGATATCCATTTATAATTTCTGTTTTAAATGTTACAAATAAATTAATCGGTTCCGACATGACGAGGCAACGTGGCATCCACGGTACCTGGATGTGGAACCGTCTCGGGGAAGCCAACGACACTCCGACTGACACTAACGGTTTCGGGTTTCAAATTCATTTTGGTAGGCATTCTAGATCCTTCTTAATAATACACTACAGTAGGCTACAAACGAATCAAGTCAAATCAAACTTTTCTAATTTGAATTTGAATTTGAATTAATAAGATTCGAACCAAATTAGAATTGAATGAGTTAATTGTAATTTCCTTTATGAATCAAAATCAATCGAATTACAAACTGCGAGCTTTTGTGGACAGTCCTACCATCTTTAGTTATTTTTTGAAAATTGGATATTTTAAACTAAGCATTGCATTGGATCTTATTATCTAATCAAATTATGTATCTATTTGTATCTATTTGAAATGAAATCTTGATTTTGCATTGAGCCACTAGCGTTGCTCTAATTTAAACGGTACATGTTAATTTGAAATTTTTGAACGAACTATATCCAGTTTGAGTTTGAGTTTGAATAAGATTTGAACCAAACTAATTTAATTTGTTTCAGAATAAACTTTAATTGAATGAGTTAGTTGCAAAAAAAAAAAAATTAAATTGAAGTAATCGAATTACGGACTACGAGCTTTTTTGGTAGCCCTACACCATTAATACAATAGTCAATATGGATGTCGAAAAATAAAACAAGGGTTTGTATTATTATTTTATGCTAATTAGGATATGAGGATAAAATTGTATTTTAGTCTCCAATTAGAGGGAATGATGATGAATTAAATTAATTGTAGAGAAGATTATTAGAATTAAGGAGACAATTTCAAAAATTTCGAAAGAAAAATAAGTAATTTCGAAACCTTAATTGAAAATTAAGGAGACAATTTCAAAAATTTCAGAGTCGAATAAATACTAAACCCCTAAAAATAACAAGAACCGATCAGTCCATAGCAAGACTTTACTTTCTTTTTTAATTTATTTTAATGCTCATTTAAAATCAAAACTGTTTTTCTTATATTAGTCTTGAAGAATGTATAGAAAGAATACTACAGTAACAGAAGTATCCAGATAGCTACTTTAAATCCGATAACATCAAATCGCAGTACGATTCTAAATTTATTTTACCAAAAGCTACTTTAGAGGGGGAATGCGACGAGTGCGTATCCTCTGAGATATCTCAACTTTTGCGTGACCGACGTGTCCGGTACCTATTCGGGGGTGATGTAGGGGATCTGTGTCATCTGGGCTTTGAGATTCGTGCAAAACGTCTTTAAACGGTTAGAATTTTCCATAAATCATGAAAAGTTTGAGATATCTCAGAGGATACGAATTCGAATGCGACCCACTCAGCACTACCAATTTCTCTGTGGTTGGAACGAACAAGTAACGCGCAACCTGACACTTCTGACACCTTAATTGTCAAAGAAACCTGTGTCAGTGATAAACCACAGGAAGGAGTGACGTTCGACAATATCTAGAAGATCTTCATTCTTTTGGCCTCTTCCCCTCCCCGACCCGACTCTGAGATACCTCATATTTTGCGTGACCGACGTGTCCGGTGCCTATTGGGGATGAAGCGGGGCCCAGTGTTATCTAAGCCTTGAGATTCGTGCATAACGCATTTGAACGGATGAGATTTTCCAAAAGTCACGTATAATATGAGATATCTCAGAGAATTCCCCGAATCCGGCGTCAGGTAAATATTTTAACACAATAGTTTTTGCTACATGCAGTGCACGGACTATATAATTAAAACAGAGCTGAATTAAGTTCGTGCGCTGCATGAATCAAACAATGCTCTGTTAAATATTCACCCGTGGTTACCTCTCTTTGGAACCAGAACTGATGTGCCTAGTACGATATAAGTAAATTTCTCTCGCCTCTTCTCCGACTCAAAACCCCTCTCTCTCTCTCTGAAGGCTATCAATCAGTCTTGTTTGTGAGCGGCGTTTAGAAGATACGACAATGGCGAACCCGCCGCAGCCATGGAAAGCGGAGTACGCCAAGTCGGCGCGATCGTCGTGCAAGACTTGTAAGAGTGCCATCGGAAAAGACCAATTACGCCTCGGGAAGATGGTCGTCGCTACCCAGTTCGATGGTTTCATGCCTGTACGAATTTGTCCTTTTTTTTTTGGAAAATAGTAGACTTTGCTGCCGTGTTTTGTTTTGGTTACAAATTCTTGTTTTGAGTTATTTTCTTTGTTTTGGTTTTCTACATTTCCTGACGTAAAGCGACAGTTTTTCCTTACTGAAATTTTACTCACCAAATTTCGAACAATTTTGGTTTTAATCTGTCTATGTTTTTCCTTTCTTTGCTTTCTTAGTTGTCCAATGTGTTGTTGAAAGTTCAATTTTTGCCTTCGGGTTTTTGTCTCTTTTTTATCTTTTTTAGATAGAATGTGACTTCTTACTGGAAAGAATGAGCGCAAATAGCTTAAAATTTGAAATGTACATTGTGATTTTTGGTTGAACTATTATCAACAATCAGCCTTTTTTTGTCCTACTTAGATTATTTCTTATTGGTGCTATCTTTTCCTTTGTTATTATTTTGCAGATGTGGAATCATGCAAGTTGTGTCTTGAAGAAGAAGAACCAAATCAAAGCGTTAGTACCCTTTAGCAATGCCTAAATTTGATGTCATTCCACCTGTGTTTTCATATCAGAAATTGTATGTGAATTGATTCTAAAAAAATTTGTAGCTTGCATTGTTTTGAAATTTTTGACATATTTGTGCATTTTGGGCAATTTTGAAGTCAAAAAGTATAGAAAAATATTAATGGGGCAGGTTGAAAACTAATTTCAAATGAATGTCTATTGAGACATTAGGCTAGGTGATGTGGAGGGAATTGACTTGCTGAGGTGGGATGATCAGGAGAAAATAAGAAAATACATAGACGAGGGTTCCTCTGGTGCATCGTCAGTGCCAGCTGGTGCCTCGTCGTCATCTTCTACTGTTTCGAATGATGACTGTGCAATTGACGTGTCTCCTTCTTCTCGCGCATCTTGCAAGAAGTGCAATGAAAAGATTCAAAAAGGAACTGTATGTTATCTTTCTTACAAACAATTGGGAGATTGGGAGCATTTTAGTTTAGATAATATGTTAGTTTCTATGCAAGGATTGTTGTTATCACAAGTATTAGTGTATGGAGCATTTCAAACAAAGAGGAGGGTTCAAATGCCTCCATCATACCTCCACCTTTTAATTTTCTAATAACAAAAATTGTAAAATTTATGTCAAAATAAAATATAAAATAGTTAGATGTGATCTATATTATTTTCTCTACATGCACATAAAAAATTGTCACTTTTTCAATTTTGTTTTGTATGAATCATCAAGTTGAAAAATCAACGTCCAAAATTTATCCACGTCGGTGTATTTTTGCAAGCTCTTGATACTAATAAAAACTAAATCAAATGCCGTGGTTTTTTTACTTGTACATAGAGAAAATGATACAGATCATACGTAACAGTTCTATTTTGACATTAAAGTTTTAAATTTTAAGTTATCGTAGCTCTAAAAATGGAGGCATTTGAACCCTCCTCTCATACAAAACCAAATGCTCCTTGTCTTTAGATGTTATTGGTTTGCTTTATTTGGCCTTATAGAGCATTCAAAAAGACTAAGTAATGCATATTTTCTTTACCAGATTCGTGTCTCAACAAAGCGAGAGGGAAAGGGGGCCAAGGGCCTACAGTGGTACCATGTGAATTGCTTCATAGAGATGTCGCCTTCTACAGATATAAAAAAAGTATACGGTTGGGACAAACTTGACCCTGAAGAAAAAGAAAACATTCTTTCCCTTCTTAAGAAAAAAAATACTGTTAATGAAGAAGGTAAGTAACTGTCACATACTATTTAGCTATTTTCTAGTTATAGGTTTGTATTTGATCATGCATAAAGCATTATAATATCTTGAGTAGCTTTGCAAAATATAAATCTCATTTTTATGTTAAGCATAATATTTCTTGTTTTGTATGTGTAATATGTTATACTTTGGTACTTTCTGTGAATGACATTTCCTTTTATCATTTATTAATTTGCTTAAATTTTTTCTGTAGATGAGAAAAAGGATTCCAAGGGAACTAAACGTAAGAAAGGTGTGTCTGATGAGAAACCGACAGCCAAAGCTCCAAAATTAGAAGAGACTAGTTCCCGGAAAGTCGATGCCAGTAAATCAGGCTTGTCAGACTCAGGCCTTGAAAAGAAGTTGAAGGAACAGAACGAACTGCTTTGGAGCATAAAGGATGAGTTGAAAAAGAAGGTGTCAACTGCTGAGATGAGAGAAATGCTTGAGGAAAATGAGCAAGGTTCCTCTGGATCTGAATATGACCTAAGAGACCGTTGGTAAATTCTGTACTTCTGGTTAAGATGAACTTTTAAATGAGCAGGACATGCCAGATTGCACTTTCTTTTTATCTGGAAACCCAATTTGAAAGCATTTGTATCCTCTGAGATATCTCGAACTTTGAGTTGATCTGTGGAAAATCTGGACAGTTCAAATCCTTTCTGCATGAATCTCAAAGCACAGTAATACTGACTCCCTGCATTACGAGTAGGCACCCAAAAAAATTTTGGCCCGGCTTTAGATAAACTGAAAATTTGAGATATCTCAGAGGATACAGACTCATTAAGAAGGACCATACGAGCAAATTTATAAGCAATTTAATGTATAAAAATAACTGCATATATGTACGTTAGTTTTTTAGAATTATATAGTAATCTTATTAGTTCTCTTATTAGTAATAAGAGATTGATTCATCAGGTTGAGTGCAGGTGCGAACCTTACCTTCCTGACCTGAATTGCCAAACTATACTGATTGCTTCATGTCACATATTTGTTCAGATATTAAAATTCAGTTTTGGATGTACTATTTATGTCTACCTTGATGACTTAGACCTTTGATCTGCATGCATGTAGTGCTGATGGAATGCTGTTCGGCGCATTAGGTCCTTGCCCGATATGTTCTGGTTCAATCAGATATGCCGGTGGGCAGTATAAGTGCCATGGTTACGCATCTGCTTGGAGCAAGTGCTCATATTCCACTAGCGATGCTGTTCGTCTAAAGGGCAAGTGGAAGATTCCGGAAGGCACAACCAATGAATTTCTACTAAAAGTAAACTGCGTTTTTTTCCTGTTATTTACATAATTTAATGCGCTCTCTCTCTCTCTCTCTCTCCTTGTCCATTTAGTACAGCTTAATGATTAACTTCACAACACGCTTAATAGTGTTTGCTCCTTACTTTGATTGTCTCCTTTGGATAAGCAAGAAATAAGGGTTAATGTGGGCATTTTTTTTCTTCTGAAAAATGGGGATGAAATGGCTATGGTAGGGTGTACAGTATAATACATATCTCTTAAAAGGGTTCTACATATTATCTGAGATTTTTAAATGTTATACATATACATATATATTCATTTTGTGTGTTCCTATACAGTGGTTCAAGTCACAGAAGGTGAAGAAACCAAGCCGAATTCTTCCCCCTCTAACTCCTTGTAGCTCAGTCATGAACCACCCAAATACTCAGTCATCTGCTGCTGAAGGATTGAATAAATTGAAAGTTGCTTTATTGGCAAAATCTGATGAAGATATTGTAAGTTCATTTTATAAAACTTCCAATACTAGTTTTAGTTCATATAACTCTTTTTTTTTTTTTAAATCTTCCATTTTACTTGGTCTTAATATTTTTCTTTAAGGAGGACTGGAAACAAAAAGTTAATGCTGCTGGAGCCAGCTTCCATGCGAATGTTAAGAAAGGTACTTATGTGCCCTTAATGTTTGTTTTATTTATTTTTAATCATTTGGTTCTCTTTTTAACCCCTCAAGTTCCATTGATTGCTTTGTAATAGTTAAACAGTCCATTTGGACCTATTTAGCACCTACCGTTTTCTTCCAGTTGAGAATGGATAGAAACCTAGTTTATTGAAAATGCTGAAGAGTACACGTTCCAATGTTGAGTTCCAAAATAGAAACTTCTTTACTTCAGCAACTGAGACAGAAAGCATATGGTACTTCAAGGGTGAATTGTAATTAATTCAAGAATATAACTTAACTATAGCTCAATTTAATAAATTAGTTTCTGTTGGATGCAGATACAAGCTGTTTGGTTGTTTGTGGAGAGCTTCCTGACAAGGATCTTGAAATAAAAAGAGCAAGGTTTTTGTTAAAACATTCCCAGCGCAATTGAACTTATTGAACATATTTAAACATGAGGAGGGTTCAAATGTTCCATATTCTGTGCCTCCATGCCTCCACTTTTTTTTTTTCTATTAACAAAAATTCTAAAATTATATGTCAAGATAAAACCATTAGATGTGATATGTATTATTTTCTCTACATGCACATAAACAATTATCACTTTTCGATTTTGGTTTTATATGAATCAATAGGTTGAAAAATCAATGTCCAGAATTTATCCACATCGGTGTTGTTTTGCAAGCTCTTGATACTAATTAAAACAAAATTGAAATGTCGTAATCTTTGCTATAGCTCATATCTAACAGTTTTACTTTGACATTTAAGTTTTAAATTTTAAGTTATTGTAGTTCTATAAAATGGAGGCATTTGAACTCTCTTTTAACATACTGTTGAGTTTATATTATTTTTGCTATTCATTGATTCTCTAGGAGGATGAAAGTACCAATTGTAAGGGAAGAATACCTGGAGGAATGCCTGAGGAAGAAACAAAAGCTTCCCTTTGATATGTACAAAGTTGAATCGGCCTTAGAAGCTTCTAAAGGTGTTGTCACGGTCAAAGTCAAGGGAAGGAGTGCGGTGCATGAAGCGTCTGGTTTGCAAGATACCAGTCACATTCTTGAAGTTGGCAAAAGCATATACAACACTACTTTGAATATGTCTGATTTGTCTACTGGTATTAACAGGTAACTAACTATATTTCCTTTTTCCGAGATTATAGCATGCACTATTTGTGCATTTGCAATGAACACCTGATACTCCCAATGGAAAGGTTAAACTCTGCTTAAGTTCGATGAATCTGCCTTCCATTCTAGAATACTGTTCTCAAATTGCTACAAGGATTACGAGTGATATGGTAATTTTTCACTCGATACTTCTAATAGTTGAGTGTTCATTTGCATGTAACCTAAAAAGTTTGTGAATGGATAGCATTTATATATAATTATCTCTCTTTTTAATGGCATATACTCTCGTCTTCTGTGAAGCTATTACATTCTTCAAATCATCCAAGAGGATAATGGATCGGATTGCTATGTGTTTCGCAAGTGGGGTCGTGTTGGTAATGAAAAAATTGGAGGTACAAAACTGGAAGAGATGTCGAAGGACGATGCAATTCATGAATTCAAAAGACTGTTCCTTGAGAAAACTGGGAATCCATGGGAAGCCTGGGAACAGAAAAAGAACTTTGAGAAGCAACCTGGCCGATTCTTCCCCCTTGATATTGTATAAATTTACATTTATGGTTTGTTATTGATTATTAATTATTGAGTAAATTACATATGATCCCTGTAATTAGGATGCTCCATTTTGGTCTCATCTTACTGCACATGGATAAACCAAGAAAAATCTCTGAGTACACATTAATTTGGTCTATCCTATGCACACTTTTCCTCAATTTTCACTTGTTCTTAAATTACATAAAATTCTGTTCATTATTTTTTGGCTGGACATACAAGAAGGTAATTCATACATATCAAGTACCAAAATGAGAAATTTACCAACTTTGAGGACCAATACATAAAAACTATAATACTTAGAAGGACAAGCCAAGTTATTATGGTAACTAGAATTGGGTTTAGTAAAAGCCAAGTTAGCTGCTAATTTGGACTCTTTCTGATATAACTTTTGATACACTGTATTTGTTAGACCATACTGGGCCCACACCAAATATTAGTGTGGATTTTATGAGAATGCTTTTCAGACTGCGAATGATGTATATTTCAATTGATTGTAGGATTATGGTGTGAAACAAGCACCAAAGAAGAAAGACCTTAGCACCTCAAAGAGCTCACTTCCTCCTGAGTTAGTTGAACTCATGAAGATGCTTTTTAATGTCGAGACATACAAGTATATTTCTTTTTGCTTTGAATTTATTTAACCAATATAAAGCAAGGTTACTTCCTCCTCAGTTAGTTGAACTCATGAAGATGCTTTTTAATGTCGAGACATACAAGTATATTTCTTTTTGCTTTGAATTTATTTAGCCAATATAAAGCAAGGTTTACCATACAGTCGATACTATGTGCACAGGGTTAATAGGAGTGAAGCTATGCTACTTTGCAAAGCGCGGATCGGTGCATGCTATGGATTCATATCTCCATTTTTAAAATTCAAATAGTCGATATGAACCATTCAACATGATCTCCATATGAAAATGTACTAAGAGACAAAATTTTATATTTTTTTAGTATTTTTGTGCTGTTTTTTAGTAGGTAGAAAATCACTCTTTTGGATGGTTTAGAATTTTTAGATCAATTGATTTTCCGACTTATCTATAAAAATAGTAAAAAAGTTTTAAAAAATATAAAATTTGATCTACAAGTACATTTTCGTATGAGATCATGTTGAACAGTTCAGATTGATTATTTTTACTTTGAAAATAGAGATATATGCATAGTACCGTAGCCTCACTCACAGTATAAAAACTGTAACAGTGTTTTTCTGTTGGTTGGTCTTTAAGCTTAGATGGAGATGGTGTTTAAGACTATATTATGCTGACACATAATCTTATGCCAAAGAGGCTGTAAAAAGATAAATTGAAAAAAAATATGTATGATGGTGGTGTTGCAGGTGGGGCTAGTACTAAACCAAATTTTATCTGACTGGTATCTGGTTTTGTAACACTCTATAGGATGCTGATCTTGATTGTTCATTTTTTTTTTCCTTCTATTAATTCTAGGGCTGCATTGATGGAGTTTGAAATTAATATGACTGAAATGCCCCTTGGAAAGCTAAGCAAGCAGAATGTACAAAAGGGTACGTGATATATTTTATATGAATTTCTGTTGTTTCTTAGTTTTATTGTGATGATAATATGGAAGACTATTGATAATTTTGCCCCATTGATTTTTCCTTTTTACTGTACAGGTTTTGAGGCATTGACTGAGATTCAAAATTTGTTGAGTGATGACAGTAACAATGACCCTGCAATCAAAGAGAGCATGCTTGTTGCAGCCAGTAATCGATTTTTCACACTTATACCTTCCATACACCCTCACATTATTAGAGATGAGCTTGACTTTAAGACCAAAGTATGTAATGTTTAGTTCTATACTTGCATGTCATCTCAAAATGATCATTTCTTGCTTTTCTATTTTTATTTTATTTTATAGAGAAATTTATTTTTGCCCCTACAAAACATCAAATTGGATTTAGCCCTGCAAAAAGAGAACACCTTGTGCACAAAAACATCAAAAGCTCCATTATTACTCTTTGAGTTATCTACAAAAAAACATTCAGTTAACTTCTAGGTTTACATCATATATTTTCATCTTTTGTAAGAATTTTAGAATTGGGAGGGTTTACACATGAAGTTGACCCTCCTACAGTTCTCATTTAATATATGTTCTTGGTTGAGACTTTATGTTTTTATCGACATTTCAATACATTTCTTCTGCAAATACCACCAATTTATAGTGAGAATTTACACTAAACCACTGATGATATTGTAATCTCTGGCATACTCTTTACTGAAAAATAATTTGATAGGATTTTTTTAACATGTTGTCCATTCCACTTCTTTTATTTTATTTTTGTTCCCAAGGTGAAAATGCTTGAGGCCCTTCAGGACATAGAAATTGCTTCAAGAATAGTCGGTTTTGGAGGCGATGATGATGAATCTCTAGATGCTAAATACGGGAAGCTCAAATGTCTTATCAATCCTTTGCCCCATGATAGTGATGATTATAAACTAGTCGAGAATTACTTATTGAATACCCATGCTCCTACTCACAAGGTATTACACTACTAGAGACACAGAATCATACCCACCTGAGTATTTACTGTTTGTCTTTCTTTCTTTTTTTATTTATAATCTTGGCTTCTCTTTCTATTGAATTGAGATTTAACATCGAGTTTGGCAAGGGATACACTGGACGTGCACAGTACTGGTATGAAATAGTAGTGAACTCTTGATAGATCGGGCAGTACTGTACTGAGTTGCTTATGACTTCTTATCTCAGCTCACCAGATCTAAGACCCAAATTTTCAGAGCATGGACTCATTTGCAAATGCAATGAGTATTGTGTTATATGGAAATACAGCATGGTCGTATATTATGATTCTAAGCAGAACAGAGTAGAAAAAATTTATGCGTACTTAACTGTGCTTGATGGTCTATTATGGTTGCCTGGCAGGATTGGAGCCTAGAATTAGAAGAGGTTTTTGCTCTTGAAAGAGAAGGAGAGACTGATAAATATGCTTCTTACCGGGACAAACTTCAGAATAAGATGCTTTTGTGGCATGGTATTATAACTGACTGACAATTTTTCACAACAATAGTACCTATGGTCTTTATTAATAATACATTGATTGGTTCTTTCCTAATTTTAATTTGTAAATTCAGGTTCAAGATTGACAAATTTTGTGGGTATTTTGAGTCAAGGCCTGAGAATCGCACCTCCAGAGGCCCCCGCTACTGGATACATGGTTTCCATTCTCTCTCTCTCTCTCTCTCTCTCCCTCACCCTCACTCTGCATGTGTCTCTTTGCCTACATAACATCATAATATCGTGCACATCACAATGTGACAAGTATCTTGTATGAACATCCAATTTCATTGAAAATATCACAGGTTCCCTTGTGCTTGTTACTTTTGGGGTAACCCAGTGAGGAAGCAGGGCTAGTTTGGGTATCTTTTGAAATGACAGGAACCAGTAGGGTATGGAGGAGTTCATGTTTTTTTGGGTTATGCATGATATTTTCATTGTTTTGTAGGGATGAGCTTCGTAAATTTTGCATGCTGGTTCTTGTAAAGTTGTCCATTTTTCTTTAATCTGATATTCTCTAGAGCTAAATTATGCCTCGAGTGGTATGAATTGTACAAATGAAAGGAAAAAGAAAGGATAAAAGGAAAATATTTTTTTTAATGACTACTGGAATTCAAAATGACATTTCTTTTTTTTTTTTTCTGTTAACTGGCACATGCTGAACCATGGTATAAATATCTAGGATTTCAATAAACATTGATTTCCGCAGCAACTCTTATCTTGCGAACATTTGTGTTTGCATTTCCAACTTATAGGAGCTTGATGTTTTGTTAACTTGTGAAAGTTTCCTTTGTTCAATTTTTTTTTATAGTTTGGGAAAGGTGTATACTTCGCAGACTTGGTTAGCAAGAGTGCACAATACTGCTTTGTGGACAGAAAAGATCCAGTTGGATTAATGCTTCTTAGTGAGGTTGCTTTGGGAGAGATGTATCAGCTGAGAAGTGCCAAGGTAAGTCAAAAGAGCACTGCTGTTGTTTTCCATAGGTTCTGTCAGGTCAGGTCAGGTTAGGTCATTGAAATTTCAGACAATATTCAGGTCAGACATTATATCATTTCTGGTTGTAGTCATTGTAGATCCATTTTAATTCAGGTTTTGTTATCTTTGCAAGGTCGATCTCTATTTTTGTTTTACTGAGTTCTGATCTGGATTAGATTTATGGGTCAATTGATTGGAGTTGCAGTTGAGATTTTTCTTGGGTTTTGTTTTGATTTGTTGGGTCATAGTTGGTTTGGGCTGTGCTTCAAAGTCGTGTTGGGATTTGGTATTTTTTTTTTCTATGTTGATAATGTTTACTGGAGTTTTAGTTAAAAGGTTTTTCCTTGATCAGGTTTCGGTTAGTTTTTTCATTTTACTGAGTTTGGTTGCCAAATGAAAGCCGAGCTTGGGTCAATCAGGTCTGGCAGGAAGGGGTGTTCATTGGGTCCAGTTAATTTGGTTTTCAACCGAACCAAAAAGTGTGGATTAAATAATTTGGTTATTCGGTTTAAATGGAGCGGTTTGGTTGAATTTTTGAATTACTTTGGTTTTTTCATATTTTGTTCTGTTTAGATTTTTCAAAACTGAAAAGACCGAACCAACCGAACTCTATATGGTTCAAATCCATGCTTCATATAATGTCTGTAATATCAACAATTTATATTTTGGTTTCGATATTTTAGAACATATACATATTTGTATGGAATTGAACAGTTTACGCAATGTCAGCAACTGTATATATAATTCATATTTATTTCTATGATTATTAAATGTATTTGTGTGTCAAGTTGAGAGGTCTGTGTTTAGGTCAAGTTGGTTTTAGTTGATTGGATTGGGTCAGATTCGGTTCAATTTTAATGAAGTTCAGTTTAGTACTTGGTATTAGTACTGCCATGTCTCACTGATGCCAGAATTAGATTGAAAGACTTAAAAAGTTAAAATAAACTTAAAACCTGACGACTAAGAACTACTTACTGCCTGGTATTGCACCAATTGACACGTCACTAAGGTGACTTGATGCAATTATTTGAATGGTTGTGTAGTATATGGATAAGCCGCCTAAAGGGAAGCACTCAACAAAAGGCCTGGGGAAGACAGTGCCGCTTGAGTCAGAGTTTGTCAATTGGAGAGATGAAGTGGTGGTGCCATGTGGTAAACCTGTTCCATCTAATGTCAAAACATCCGAGTTAATGTATAACGAATACATTGTCTATGATACTGCCCAGGCAAGTCATTTGTTTCTCTTGCTTTGCTTCTCTTTCTATCTCCTATTTCCGTGAAATGACTTAAATGTCCTTGGTTTTGGCAGGTGAAGATGCAGTTCTTGCTCAAGGTCAAGTTTCATCATAAGAGGTGATAGTATTGTATTGGCGTAGAGTAGTTTTTAGTATATTTTGATGCTCTCTCTGTCTCTCTCTCTCTCTAGAGCATTTTGTGGTTAAACTCTGGCCAGAGCAGAGAGCAATCCAGCAACAGCCAAGTGCTTAATCAAATTTTTTGTTGAAAGGATGATTCCTGTATATATTCCTGTGGTTTTATTACTTAGTTTTTATAAGTTTGTGCTTTTTAACGTAGTATGATGTAACCGACACACATCTCATGTTAAAAATCATGCCTTTTTGGCATCTAAATTGGCACGAGGGATGAATCAAAGAAATTCATGTGCAAACTCGTTCTTTCTATACCTGCTGAACCTCATGTTAAATTTTGGTTATGACTTGAAAACTTTATATCCCGTGCATTGTGCAACATATATAGAGTGATTTATTCTTCATAGTTTAAATTAATTGTCGTTTTTTGTCAATCAAAGAAAAAACTAAAGAAGAGCATATCAAGCCCCATGCTAATCAAAAGCTCCCCTCATGCTGATATTTTCCTCGAAACTCAGACGAGTTAAGTAGTAACATTTTATGACGTAAAGCTCAAAAAGCTAGAGGAAAATAAGCTAAAAAAAGTGAGTATAGTGACCTAACAAAAATATCTCCTTTAAGAAAAATATCTCCTTTTCTAATTGACAAGGATACGTGTGACTTTGACATCTAGAAAACCTTCCCAGCCGCTGCTTTAAAGAAAAAAATACTTGGGCATCTAGAAATAGGGTGAAAACGGATCGGATACAGAGCGGATAGTGGTAAAATAATATCTGTATCAGTTATTATTTTTTTGGATAGTTACATATACAGATTAAATATTAGATGAATACAGATATGGAACTGATATTTATTAAAAAAATATCAAAATTCATAATACTTATCTAATTATAATAGTGAATGATATAAATTTTTTTTCATAATATATATCAAGATTCTAAATAGCGCGCTATAACATTTTCAGACTATAAAGGCTATGTGTTATTTTTTTAACCAGTCCGCTATGACGCGATAAACGTTATTTAAACATTTGATATATATTAAACTACATGGTAGAGATTAATTTTCGAATACATATCAAATATGGATCGGATATTATCCGCTCCATTTTCACCCCTATCTAGAAATATTGCGAAGAGAAAAACAATTTTTATTAGCAAATAATACAAATTATTTTGATTCAAGTTAGATATTTTGTAAGTCTTAAGAAAATAATGCTAACATTTACCTTTATCTAATCGGGATGTCAATTTCTATACGAAAAAAAAAGCTTAGCGCGTCAAATTTTAATTGTTTTAATTATTATATGAAATGCAACCATAAATAACTATTTGGATCACAGCATTTGCATTTGCATTATTATACTAATTGCTTACGACAGTACGAAATATTTATAGCACTTTTGATGTTTGTGTTAGGACTTATGGTACACAATTTTTTGCATGAATATCCAACTTTAATACTGATAAATATGAATAAAGTCGGTTTCAAAATATATATATATATATATATATATGAATAAACTCACACATTTATATGTACCCCTAATACATCATCGGATCCGGTGATATATAATTATTGTCAAATAAGTTTTTGCACAAAATGATATTAAATTAATGCTGAAAATTTTAGAGAATTGTAAAATAATTGATGCAAGGTTATGAGTGTAATGAATTAGTATACTAAGTGTGCTTATTAATATTTTATCAAAGTTTTATATATACATTTGATAGTGGGATTCATGTATTACATTTGATTAGTAAGGCAACTCCATTTATGTGACCTACAAAATTAATGCTTGTCAAGAGGGAGAAAGATTAGGAAATGGTATATAGAAGGAACAAACTATTTGATTGAGAATTTCCTTGTCTATTTTGTAGAGCACTTGGTCGATAATTAATTAGAAAATGTACTATTCAGGCTACTAATGATGAAAATCTTGTTATGTGTACATTCCTAGTCAAAATCATTGAAGGGCCTAGGAAGCAAACTTTAAAAACTTATCAAAATAATGAAAAAAATAAGGGGCAAATTTAAGTTAACAAGCTTCTTGCCTTGTCATTGAATGTGGACCATCAACTAAACATGTTCTCTATATAAACAAACTTAGCCTCATGGATTCTATTCTACTACCATGCCTCAACAACCAACTTAAATGCATTCCATCTTAGCTTAATTACTAGCAATCTAAACCAAAAGTCACTTCAATTCAATCCGAATTACTTGACGCATGCAATTATGACAGACAAATTCACAACCAACTTGTTTTCATGCCGTTGCATGTGGGTCAACGGACCGATCATAGTCGGTGCGGGTCCATCGGGCTTGGCAACGGCTGCTTGCCTGACGAAAAACGGTGTTCCTTATGTAATCCTTGAGCGATCCAATTGTATCGCCTCCTTATGGCAAAAGCGAACTTACGATCGCCTCAAATTGCACCTACCAAAACAATTTTGCCAACTGCCACTACTTCCTTTCCCCGAGGACTACCCCGAGTACCCTACAAAGAAGCAATTCATCAAATATTTAGAATTGTACCGAAATCATTTCAACATCGAGCCGCATTTTAATGAGCAGGTGCTTTCAGCAAGGTTTGATCGGGTTTCTGGATTGTGGAGGGTAGTGACATCTAGGAATAGATTTGAAGAGGTGGAATATATAAGCAGGTGGCTGGTTGTAGCTGCTGGAGAGAATGCAGAGTGTGTGATACCAGAGTTTGATGGATTGGATGATTTCAATGGAAATATATCACATGTTTCGGAATATAAATGTGGGGAGCAGTATCGTGGCGAGAAAGTTTTGGTTGTTGGTTGCGGAAACTCTGGCATGGAGATCTGTTTAGACCTTTGCGAGCACAATGCATTCCCTTCAATGGTTGTTAGAGATTCAGTAAGTTGAATATATCATGTGTATAATATATCATGTATATAATATAAGTTTGCACAAAGGTCGAATGCCAACATCATATAATGAGTGCATAACCTAATCTCCCTTCTTTTGCCATGCATCAACTAGTAAAGCCATGACATCATGTGCTTAATTTATATGTTCTCTCCTCTATTTATAGGTTCATGTATTGCCAAGAGAGATCTTCGGCAAATCGACATTTGAGACGGGGGTTTTACTAATGCAATGTTTTCCCCTTTGGCTAGTCGACAAAATCGTTCTCTTCTTAACATGGCTAGTTCTTGGAAGCACAGAGAGTTTGGGTCTAAAAAGACCAAGCAAGGGACCATTTGCATTGAAGAATACCGAAGGGAGAACACCAGTTCTTGACATAGGTGCTCTTAGTAAGATCAGATCAGGGGATATTAAAATTGTGCCAGCTGTCAAGAGGTTTTTTAAAAACAGTGTGGAGCTTGTCAATGGCAGAGTTGTGCCGGTAGATTCAGTGATCTTTGCTACTGGATATCGTACCAATGTTTTTGACTGGTTACAGGTATGTATGAGACACATCAATTGCTAGCAATATAAGATATAAAAGATTTCAGTGGCAGTTTGAAATAGGAGCAATAATTAGGAATGGTGTATACTACCAGAGGAATATGGAGGAATACGACTCAAGCCTGTATTTAATACTTCCTTGAATAGAAGAAAAGTTTTTGAGGTTTGTATAGAAGAGAAAAGTTGCCTGCTCATTTACAAAAAGAGCAATAAACAGAATTAGCAGTTCAGCAAAATATATATATATATATACTATTGAACTTAAACTCTATATATTGATCTTTTGTAAAAAAAAAAATAAAAAAAAATAGCCATACTAATTAGTTTTATGTATTTCATATAACGGTGTCATTCATTAAATGTACTTTAACTATTCTAATTTAGATTTTGTTCCATTCTCAGGAAAATGATTTGTTTAACAATCAAGGCTACACAAAGGAGATCGTGCAAATTGGCTCAAAAGGAAATTCCAGATTATATATTGTCGGATACAGTAAGAAAGGTCTTTTGGGTTGCTCCTCTGATGCAATTGAAGTTGCTATTGACATCAGCAGAGAGTGGAGAGCAGCAGCAGCAGCAGATGCTAGCATGGCCTTGTCATGCAAAAGGAGAAGCTGCTCAAATAAATGCATATAAATTGTAATATATTAGCTAGTAGAATTTTTCTTTTTTCTTTTTTTACATAATATAGAACCAAATTTTGAGGAAGCTTGGATATTGATGCTGCAATGAATGCAGCATTAATGAGGTGGTAAATAGTATTGTACAGTGAAATTTTATGAAAAACTTGCAAGGTTGGAGAAAAAAAAATGTTTCATTGTTATCATTTTTTTGGATATTAATTTTTATTAGAATTGAATATTAATGTAGGTTGCCACGCGCTGAAAAATCCAATAGATCACACTGTGCCATTGAACGATACTTTTCGAAAAAAAACCATGTCGGCATCAATCATGATAGAATTCATAATTAATGTCTGACTAAAATATTATATTAACCTACTTCAAAGAAAATAATATATTAACATAGAGCTGCCTATTTTTTTCTGGAGCTGTGGATCAGATATTGAACTATTGATAGAGATAAGTCAGATCTAGATTTCTGCACAGTAATCAGTAGATCAATAGTGAAATCATAATTTGCTACCAGTACAGCAGAGCTTGATTTAGGTGCCATTTCAGTCCTTGCAGGTTTAAAATTTGATGGAACCTGCTGGAACTTTGGCAATAAACAAGGACCAGATCAAATTTGAGAGATTAATAAATATTTATACATCAAAAACTACCTACTGTTTCAGAACCTTTTTTTATATGAAAAACACTGTTAGTGTTTCAACTGCATTAAAGGGTTCTAGTCAAAAAGGAAAAATAATGAAAGTCTAAAAGATAAAGATGCTTTTGAGTTGAAGAATACAATTGAAGGCAGAGTTCTCAATTAAACCATAATTAAGCATCAGCTAATTTCAACCTTAAGTTAGATAACCATGCTGAAAGGGACATGAAAAACATGTAACCTGTCAATTGGAAGACAACCCGATCTCGTCTTCTTGCCATGGGAGTTAGTTGGTACATTTGTTTCTTCGTTCCGCCATTTAAGGAGCCATCATCTTTCAGTACAGAGAACTTTAGCTATATTTATTGAATCCAATCATTCCCTTGACCTAAATCCAATGAATATTAATTTGGATTCAATTGTGGTCATCATTGTAATCATGTTAATAAGGCTTTAGGTACCTTTCAAGCTTGTGTTAACAATTAACAATTAGCATATCTTTTGTAATGAGTAAATTTTATTCAGACTTGCAGTAAAAATTCTGATATGGTAGTCTTATACCTTACAATATGTAATGAGTATCAGCATTTAATGTTAAGATGTTCTGACAAACAGTAATAGAGTGGATTCTCCAAAATCCAAGCCTAATTTAAAACATATCATGCATGATATACTCTATGCATGAATCTATCATACATATATGGTTTGCTTAATTTAAAACAAATTAGGGAATTTTAATTAATTAAGAACTGTATTTTGACAGGTCAAGTTGGATATTCTTTCTGGATTTAGCCTGTTCATAGCTGTATATGATAACAACATGGAATACAAAAGTATTTAATGAGGCCCAATCATGGTATTAAGATATATTTCAGTATTAAAAATAATGAGACCTAGCAATTCCTTGTTGGTAGTAGACAGATGCCAAAGTCATTATAAGTCTTAATGAAGTGATATTAATTATGGCACCAGAGTTCTTTGTGGTACCACTAGTGTCATATAGAAATGTAGCACACGGCAAAAAACATATACACCAAATTAATAGGTATAACAATAATAATATTAAATAAGAAAATGCCTGAAATATATCATGACTAGGGAAGCAAACGGATCAGATATTATCCGTCCGGATCCGTATCCAAAATTAGATACAAATATCCAATATCTGAATTCATGCGAAGATGGATAAGGATATGGTTTTAAATTTTCATTATCTCTATCCGAATAGTAGATATATACCATATAGTTTAAAAAATATTATGAAAAAAATCATGTAATTCACCATTATAAAAAGTGGATATCCGTATCCGTATATGTATCCAGTTATCTGATTTGTATCCGTCTGTATAATATCCGATCCGTATCCGATCCATTTGCACCCCTATTCATCACATATACCTCAAGTTAGATGCTTTTGACATATGAAGCAGAATTCTTTTCAGAAAGGATGAGAAAAGAAATTATTATGGAGGAATATGAAACTAAAAGTGAGAGATTCAAAAACAGGACAACTTTGTATAATTTTGAGTAATTAATTGAATAAGTACATAAAAGTTACTATATTATAAGAACCTTAACTTCCCTATCATAGAAACAATGGTCTGATTTAGGCTTTAGAGGACACTGCCAATCATTGCATGGGTTCTTTCTAATTATTGGTGGGGTCACTCAAATCTTGTATACATAATCCTAAAATCATCAAACACACACCTCTCTCTCTCCTCTCTCATTTCTTTCTCCCTCTATTAAGGCAAAGTTTAGTCAGCTATTGGTTAAAGTAAAAGATAACTGTTTAATTTAAAAGCAGCAAAAGGACAAAGAAGAAGAATGGTCAAGCATAACTATCAACATATAAAAATAATTAAGAGAACAATATTAATGAAAAATGCATTATATATGTGGTTGTTGGCTTGTTGCCTTGGTATATATATATACACACACTTTCTGAGTCATATAACCTTTGTTTGTCTAGCTAGTATATATATATATATATATATATCTTTATGTGGCCATTGAAGGCACTTAAATAATAAGAAAGACACTATTATGTTTTAATGTAGAAGCAATTAATTTTTGAAAGAATAATTCTCAGTTTGCTAAAAGTAACAAGAACACAAGTGTAAATGATATTTTATAATTTGTAGGGGTGCAAGTAAAAGTATTCTGGGCATTTAAAGGAAGGGACCCAAGAGGACAAGTAGCTACTTGTCGCTTGTCTATCACAAATTGGACAATGATTTGGTGGCAAAATCAAATTAAATGCACGTTCCCTCCTAACAGTAAGGCAATTGGAATGTCCATGAGATGGGTCTTTCAAGAAAATTATGGGTATCGTTGAAATCAAAATAACAGTGACTCCATCATCATCATGATGATATATGATAACCAGCACCAAGTATATACCAAAATGTTTATAACACATGCCAAAAATTCTAATTTGTAAAGGCTAACATTGATAAAGAAATATTGTTAGCTAAAAACAATGTACCTCATTTCTTATTTGAGAAACAAATATTTGAATCCAACCAGGCGACTTAAAAGAGGCATACTAAATAATGAAGGAAAAATGTGACGCATCAAGTCACAATGCGTGATTAAAAATTTCACAAGACATGACATGATTAAAATAACTAATGGCAGTTATGCCACACGAATGATCACATCATACATGACGTAATCAAACATAACATGTTTAATTATTATTTTATTTCATATTTTAACTTAGTTCATAGAAGAAGAAAAATACTAAAAAGTAAGAAACTATTGTAAAAATAAATAAACAATGTTGAAAAAACTGATGTGTTATGTGCCATCTTCAATAAAAGAGATTCACATCACATAAATAGACATATTATGTAACCGACATGTTTTACATTATATGCCGTAACATACCCGTGACAGAACCAATAACATCATCAATAATTTCATTTATTAGAACTACTGACTCAAAGCTATGCTGGTAGAAAGTTTGGCAATTCTCATTTTTTGTGCTCAAAATCATTTCCTAACAATAATACTGTATGCATGGACCCCCAAGCAATGACTGGCTCCCATCAGCTAATACTCTGCATCTCCTTGCCCTCCAACTAAGAAGCAACACATCATTTAGACCAGATAAGATTGTGCCAATGAAATTGCAAATTTTTGCCAAAAACTCACCCACTTTTTATGCACTAAATGGCAAAAGAGCTTAAATTCACTCCCTCATAAAAAATATTTTCTCAAAAATTACAGCCTTATTCAATGATTAACACCAGTCAGACTGAGTTAATTTATTTTACTGGGCTACTAGGCTGAAAAATAATAAATTTTGGCATTCTAAAGCTCAAAAATGGGTGAAACTTGCAAGAACTTAGATGAAATTTGTTTCTGTTTAGCAACCAAATAGAAAAAAAGACCCATAATTGCAAAAAGGTGCTTTGAATTAATACACAACCTGCACTGAGATTTGAGTAACAGTATTAATACATCAACATATCAAACACTACCATTTAAAAAGCCTTGTATTGTGTCTCTGAAAAAAAAAAATCAGTAACAGTATTTACACCAACAAAATACTCAAAAGCAATCAAACAGCAAAGCTCCATTGAAAACTTGTAGAGACACTGGATTTGTAACCAAATTTAGAATGTTTAATTCCATACCAATTATTTATTATTACATAGCCCCACGACATATTTAAAACTATTGATGTATTGATTGCTGGATAATAGCAAGTTTGACTATGACTAACATCTGCATCTGCAAAAAAAGAATAAATTTGTTGAGAAGTACCTTCATTCGTGTGAAGACAGTGTGACTCCATGTGAAGAGAGAGACCTGGAACTGTATTGATATCATGATATGTAATGGGCCCACCAAAAGTACAATTACTAACAGTGTTACTTATTTGGAGAGAAAGCACAAAAGAAAAACAATAAGCCGATATTCCCATTTTAGAACTACAGGTTAGTAGAGGCTTGCAGTTTCAACAAAGCAAAAAAAAAAAAAAATGCAAGGGATCTGAACAGAAATTAAAACTGTTTAGATCCTGAATCTAAATTTATATGCAAGGGGTCTTAACTAATTTAGTACCACCCCTGGTATGTGGGGCCCGTATCTGTCTACACAAGATATCTTAAACTGTGTAGTCATCAGAAGCCTCTTTATTAATGTAGGAGCCATTACTACAGTGTTTTTCAAAATTAGGAAGCACGATCCAAACAGCTCCAATGTAACATATAAAAGTTACAGGAATACGAAGAAGAAGAAAAAGTAAAAGCTTATTTGAAACCCTGTACTGGGAAAGCTATTATGCTTAGATTAGATAATCATAAACATTTTGCAGTTTCTTATGATTAATATCTGATGTCATGATTAGTTAATTATGCACGCATAAATATTGGAAAATGTAGGTCAAGCTCCACAATATCTACTTACAATCTGCACATTACACAACAGTATGGTTAGCTGCACAATCTGATTTCGACTTTGTACCAACCAGTACATTAAACTGACATAAAAGGGGTAGTTTGTATTATGGAGAACCGGTGTAGTATTCTTAGCAATTTTGAACTGGTACCAGAATGACAGACTCAATGTTTTTCCCGCTAAAGTCTCTAATTCCAACACCGTACCACCCAGGACTATACTGTGATAGTGTGATGCAACCCATTTAGTACCTACCTAGCCAAACCAACTACATCTGGTCAATTTTTTCAATATTCCATTATTAAATCTCTGTCTCACTTTTTCTTACCAAATCCAGAGGAGGCATATGCTAGTTTGAAACAGAAACAAAATTTGATGGGTTGATACTGATACCTCGAAAAGTGCCCCTCATAATTGGAACTGGGCTTAACAGGCATGGACTGAATAAAAGCCAAAGCCCAGTTCACCTGCACGGCCCGGTAAGTCCACAATGCAAGTGGACATTCCTACTGTCTGAGACAGGTGCAAATTTCAAGCCCCTTTTTAACTAATCCAGCACGGCTACAAGCCGAGAGGACTGACAAACAATTTATACTGTCTGGTATGAAACCATTATTGCACCTCTTCAAATAATATTATAACGTCTTCTCCCTTTCCATGGAGACCGCAGATAGAAATCATGCAACTCAAAGATATGGCATCTCTATACCAGGACATTTTTCAAACACCTTACGTGCATAATCTAACCTCCCACAATTAGCATGCATGTCAATGAGAGCATTTCAAAGAAATCTCACAAGAGAGCTGTTATTAATGTGAGTTCATTTAGATAAATTCCATCTCTAGGTTGTATCTCTCGTAAGAAATTAAGTGATTCCTCAAAATCAAATCATGACCATGCAATTAACCACGTTTTGTGTGAACATCTGATCAAATATGTACCTTGCCAAATTTACCTGACACATCTTACAGTACATGATAATCAAACAGCTGGAGATATGAAAATCAGACCCCCAAGATTTAATTCATTTCTAACAACAAACCCATGAACTTCTCTACCATGATGGAGTCCAGAAGCCGGTAAAATGGACAATACAGTAAATCCATTTGGTCTAAACCTCTCAGCTTGCATTTTCCTGACAAATTAGAAGACAAAGGAAGAGTTTGAGTGGGAAAATTAGGAGATGAGAGTGTTTTAAGAAGAGATGGTTCTAAGAGGCATTTCCTCGAACAGGTGCACGGCATTGGGTAGAAAGAGGTTGTGGGGATAGAAAAATATATATTAGAGAGATAGCTAGAATGGTATCAGAGGAAGAAATGGCAGTGATGGCGGAGGCTTTGGGAAGGAGCAGGGGAGAGCAGCGAAGTGGGAAGAATGGCGGCGGTAGGTGAGAAGAGAGAGAGAGAAGGGGGGAAGCGGGAGTTTAGCGAGAGCATAAAAAACCCCTTTTCGCCAATTATATTGGGCCCATTGGCCTTTGACGAACATGCAAACTACACCTTGAGTTGTCGTCATTTTTATACGAATTCGTATTTATAATCACTTTCACCAATTATATTGGGCCTACGGGCCTTTTGAAGAACTGTACAAATAAGAGATGCCAAGACTTCGAATTCATATCCTCTGAGATATCTTAAACTTTGCGTGACTTTATGGAAAATCTCAACCGTTTAAATACGAACTACAAGAATCTCAAAGCACACATAATACTGACACCTACATCACCCCCAAATAGGCAACGGACACGTCGGTCACGCAAAAGTTGAGATATCTCAGAGGATACGCACTCAAGACTTGACCCCTGCACCTTTTTTTCTTGGGAGAATTTCATTTACGCCCCTTAGAAACTTTAAAATTACGTATTTTCCTCTAAATTTTGAAATAATCTATTCCTCCTCAAAACTTTCAAAACTCACAAATTTTCTCATTTTAATGAAGTCAACTCACAAACACTAATCTAAATGAAGTCAACCACATGACATATCTTGTAAACTGCCTCCTCATTTAGTCATTTTGTATAACAGATTGGCAATAAAAAAAATTATATATGTGGAACTTCAAATTAGTGAGAACAAAAATTGGGAAAAAAAATAAAAAATGAAACGCCAAATTAGACAAAAAAAAATTAAAAAAAACACAAAAAAATATATTAGGTGGGACTCCAAATTCTCACCCCACCCATACAATTTTTTTTTACTCCGGTCACTATCTCCAAAAGAGCAGTCGCTTACTCTCTTTTTTTGTTTTTTTTACGTCTTATCTTTTATTCCTCTCTTTTTTTTCTCGGTTGCTTCTCAAAACAACTACAGGGTTTGACGTTCTACAGTTAGAATTTTATTTTTATTTTTTTATTTTTTATTTTTTGGTCTAATTTGACGTTACACATGTAAAAAAAATTCAATTTTCATTATCATCTGGAGTCTCACATATATAAAAAAATTTTGGCTGTTGCTGCAGTATAATCTAACGTCTCTGAGGGACATTAAACCGTGATCTTGTATTTCTATTTTTAAAATTCCACCGTACCATTTCTCATTTTTAGTTTTTAATTTTTTGTATTTTCTACGATTAAAAATTGCTGATCTAGTGTGGATACAACAAGCGTTGGATCTACGTCAAGAATCAAGATACATATTGTATTAATTATTAAAAATTAAAATCAAAGCATATCCGACAATTGTTGTACCAAAGCACACTAAATAAGAATATATTGCGAAGTACCATAGCCTCATTTTTAATTTTTATTACATGTTTTGTAAACTGAAGCAGCCATTCTGCCAATTTCAACCATTGAAAATTTGAAGCCCTTTCATTAATACACCCCTCCTGCTTACCCTGCAATTTATCTCTGACCATTGTCTATTGTACCGCAATTTATTCCCTGCAATTAAGTAGATAATGGTCAAAGGATGAGCTATCTTTTCCTCATCCTTTGTCAAAGATAGCTCATCTCTTCCCTACAATGAGATAAATAATTTAGATTTTTGCTGAATAAGTGCTAAATTTCAAGTCTAATGAAGCTTTGCATCGAGTTTTTATAGAGACAGTAAAGGTTATCAATACCAAAAATATCAAGAAGATAACACCAATCACAGTTAAGAATAGTAATATTGTAAGAAATATATGTTAATTATTTAGTTGGGAACTAGAGATGGGACGAAAGATCTAGTGGGAAGCTCAGCAGGGGCGACCTGAGAACACATCAGAACCGTCCAGTATCAGCCTGATTTAAATCTGACCGTCCGATCAAATCGGATGTGTTCACATGTCGCTCCTGCGGAGACTCCCTCGCTGGATTGGTGATATTCCTTCATTCTTTCTTTACTTTCATCTTTTATTGGCACCATAGAATTGACCTAGCTGTTGCGTCCATTTATAGTCAGTCCAAGACCCCAAATTTATTGGGATTTGATTTTTTTTATTATTATTATTTGTACTTCAGCTGCATGTGTACTATGCATTTGTACTAAATTTCACAGATTGTACATTCTGTGGTACTACTTAGGCTGTGGTACTGCATCAATTCCAATTATTTTATTCTGCTTTATTGACATCTTTAAATTATAAAATTTGGTGTTAATTGTTACAAAAGAATAAGATTTTTATGGGGTTATGGCATTTTTATTTAAATGATTATTAATTAATCTTTTGGAATAGAAACTTTTTGTTATGGCATTGTTTTTTCTCCAATTCATTTGTTGTGTAAACTTACAACTTCAAATTATTGATGTTATTTAGTCTTCATGCCACTTTAACTTTAAATCATTATTTGATTCATCAACTGGAACTAATAATTTTATTTTGGATCCATAAAAATTATATAATATAATGTGTGATTTAGTTATGACTTATGACTTATCTATTTCTGAAATATACAATAATCAATATGGTAAAGTCGGAAGATATTTAAAATATTTTAGGAAGTACCAACTAAATTATAACATTTTGGACATGTCAAATGGGTCCTAATTGTTTCCATTAAATAAACTTGCATTCTCACAACTGCATTTCAGCAATATAACAAAAATAAGTTTCATTTGACTAAGTCCATAGTGTAATTTTAATCAATCCAGCAACATAAAAGATAAGGAAATCTTGAACTGGCACATAATCCATTAGTGTGAATTCGTGAAAGGTAAAAGGAATGCCATGTGAATTTTGTTCCATGAGAAGAAAACTAATGTATAAACTATCGGTATAACTAGGCCTGTCAAAAAAAATTGTAGTTCGTAATTCGATTGACTTTGATTCGAAAAATTTGTAGTTTGCAATTAATTCAATTCGTAATTAGTTCGATTCAAATCTTATTCAAACTCAAACTCAAACTGAAGTAAGTTCAATTTGGTTTGCTTTGTTTACGGCCGTAGTTACATCTAAAGGAAATCAATTGATATGCTAAGACGCGCCATTTCATCATCGTCAGATTCAAATTCAAATTCAGTAATACAAACACAAAAAAGCTGAAAAGTATTGTATCAAAATTTGGTTCTTCACCCTTTTATTTAGTGCTTATCCATGAAAAATTTTCTCTCAATCCTTCTCCTCTCTTTCCAGCGAACTGAAATTGAAAATTGGATAAGCAAATAAACAAAAAGAAACATGTTAACATTTTGTTCCTAATTATTTATATAACAGAAGATGTGGATTAGCAGGGGTCTTAGCAGGCACAGGCTGCAGGGATGTTCATTCATTGTCAAACTTTTAAATTATAGTAAGTTATCATTACATCAAGAATTGCTCTCTGAAGCATATAAAATATATATATATATATATATATAGAGTGGGGTTAAAATGCACTCTCCTTTTTGTGCTCCAAACGTGCACTATCTCCTCGTTTCTTCATTTTTAAAATTCAAATAGTTGATTTGAATCTACCAACGTGTTCTACATATTAAAATGTGCTTGGAGACCAAATTTTACATTTTTTGGAAATTTTTTACTATTTTTTCAGAATTTTTGAAAATCATCACTGTGCTGAATTTTTTATTATTGTTAAGTTTAATAAAAAATTCTGAAAAAATAGTAAAAAATTTCCAAAAAATGTAAAATTTGGTCTCCAAGTACATTTTAATATGTAGAACACATTGGTAGATTCAAATCAACTATTTGAACTTTAAAAATGAAGAAACGAGGAGAGAATGCACGTTTGGAGCACAAAAATGAGGGTGCATTTTAACCCCACTCATATATATATATATATATTGTTATGATGAACCCATTCAAATTGTTGGACTAACTTCAGCTTCTTTAGATAATTTAATTAACACAATGCAAATTTAATTGAAACTCTAATGAAAAATTCCTTATGGATATTAGATAGTCGAGTAACTTGATTTTCAACATTTACTAGTGATCGTTGATAATGCTTTAAAATTTATTTCATTAAAAGTCTATTGATGAAAAATAGAATATGCATTGGAAGTAACCATTCAGTTATCATAAATTTATTGTTATAGCAAACATGGATCTACAGATAAAAGGACACCAGCATGGTAAAAGATTTCCGCAATTAAAACCTCCTCAACCTCGAGCTTTCATGATAGATAAATACGAGACTCTCGATAAAGAGAAAAGAAAATGCTAAAATTTTATACAAGCTAATTAAATTTTTAACAGCTTGACTTCATAGAAAATAAATTCAAAAAATTATAAATTTTGGCTGTGAATATATTAATTGTGAGTTAGATTATTTTGAATAATTTAAATTCATTGTTTGGATCCTATTTAATGAATTTTAGATAAAAATAACACGGATGTCATAAAAGCCGAGAGTTTGTTTTGTAGTTTTAAGCCCAAATAAGAATGAAGCTTAGGTCCATTTAGATTGATACAGAGGCCTGCATAAGCCTCTTGGAATTTCCATTGACTGCACAAGTTATGTTGCAAATGTTTGAAGAGATCAAGAGAGACTGTAGAATCTAGCTCTTTACATCTATCAATTGATTTTAATAAGAAAAAAATTAAAAACTAGCAATTGATTACACACTCCAGTTCTGACCTCCAGTAATTAAAGCATCACAGAAGGTTCCAGTTGATACCAGTATCAGGTTTTTCTTAACAGTATCTTGTCATTACAGCACCTATCATTCCATTTACTCAGCTTCATTTTTATCAATATAAAAATCTTTTGAGAAAACATTATATCAGAAATAAATGATTTTCTAATGCTTCATAAAAAAATCGACAAGATCATGTAGTGACCTAAGAGAAGAACCTTTCTTGCCACTGTCTCCGTTCGCCATGGCATTCTTTATGATCTCTTTGCAAACAGAAGCTTTGCTTCTCATCTTCTTTCCTTTTTCACCGCTTATCGCATCCTTCACCACCCTCTCGACCTCTCTGCTCTCTAATTCACAATCAATCCCTCGATTTATCTCTACAAGCACTCCCAATTCCTCCTCTAACATCTTAGCATTAACAAATTGCTCAGCACCTAATGGCCACCCGATCAACGGCACGCCTCGGCTCAGACTCTCTGATACTGAGTTCCATCCACAATGACTCAAAAATGCACCGGTCGACTTGTGTGTCAGTATCTCCAATTGCGGGGCCCACCTCCATACCAGTAACCCTTGTTTTGTACCAGTCATTCTTTCAACAAATCCTTGAGGCAACCATTTTTGCATCTCTTGCTTCTCATCAAATTCATCGATCTCTTCGGCACCAATAGGTGGCCTTATTACCCATACAAATGGGATTCCAGAGGATTCCAATCCTTCAGCGAGTGCGAGCATATGACCCGCTGTTAGGGTATTTTGTGACCCAAAACAAATGTAAATCACTGAACGTGTTGTTTGCATGTCAAGCCATTGTAAACACGCTTCACAGTTAATACCAAGTTTCTTACCGGCTCTCTGGCACGACTTCTCTTCTCCCAACGGTACCAGAGGCCCGATCGTATAAATCATGCTTATGCCGGTGACATTGTGCAACACCTTAACACCCAAAGGTTCAAGCTCTTTAACATTATTACAGATCATGAGATCAGATTGCAAACTTAACCTTATTTGGCCATTGAGAAATTTGAACGGCTCATCGGTTTCATTGGCAACTCGATTGGCAGATGATATCTGACTGCGATGCAGCCGAAACGAGTCAGGAAAACCCGGTACAGGGAAATACTCCTCATCGGTTTGTCTATGTGGCAAGTGAAGCCACATGGACATATACGCAGCGGTGCTGAGGGCCCCACAAGTAGTGAACACTACATGAGGTATGGATAACTTCTTAGCTATAGGTACAGTCCAACAAACAAAGACATCTGTGATCAAGTATAGTTTCAAATTGGGATCTGATCTGAGTTGATCTGTTATGAACTCCTCGAATTGCGGCTGGAGAGATCTAGAAGCGAAGGACACGTTGGTAAGATGTGAAGGGGAGGGGCATGAGTCGGTGTTTTCGACATTAGGCGGGAGGCCATGTGATGTGGGGTCGAAAGGGAGACTATGAAGATGGATTTTGGAAGTGGAGGGAAGGAGAGGATGAAGGTTTTGGATGTTAACTGGAGTGCTAAGGAGAGTGATGGAAATGGAGGGGAGGTGGTGAGTGTGTTGTTCGAGTAATCTGGCGAGATCTAGGAAAGGGATGAGGTGGCCTTGAGCAAGGTATGGGAAGAGAACTATGTTTCGAGAGGTGGCCATTGAAAGATTTGATTCTGCGAGAAGTTTAAGATTGATCATTGAAGATATACACGTGTTGGAAGATATACCTAAAGTAACAGACTATTTCTGTTTGAATATGGACTGTTCAATTAGAATTCGCACGACTATTATAGTGGGTCTGTGCGTTTAACCACGTACCGGATTGATCCGGATTCCAATTGGACGGTTGTGATCTAAACAGAAATATTCTTTTACCTCAGAGGAATATTTCTGAAAAGACAAGAAAATATCCAGGTGCCTTTCTGTGATTCATTCAGCGGCGGTGCAGGAAGAATCATGAAATGGAAAGAGATTTCATATCCTCTCAGGTAACAGAATATTTCAGTTTAGATTCTAACCGTCCGATTAGAATCTAATCTCATCTGAGGTGGAATATATGGATTTCTTTAATATTTATTTATGCGGATTCTGATCGGAGATCCAGATCTAAATAGAAATATTTTGTTATTTCGAGTAGACGAGGCAGGATAATTTATTGTATAAGACAGAAAATTTCGAGAAAACCATAAATTTGAAATTATTTGGAATGCTCAAAAAAAAAAAAACATAAAGTTAGAAGCATATTTTGCAAATTAACTATTGCTTGAAAGTTGAAACAATACATCCGATTATGTTAAACGTATATATATCTTTTTTAACTCTAAATATCCTCCAAATAATTATTTTTCCTGATTTAATCTTAGCAGTGAATGCAATGCACCGCTCTTATTTAATAATTAAAATGCATTAATCAAATAACTAGGATTAGGGTAAATACTCTCATTGTCTCAAACCAGAATCTTAGAATAAATATATCCTTTGTCCTTTTCGAAATTTAAGTTTTGATAAACACCTTTTCAAAACCTAATTTTCAATCTTCAATTGTGATAATCTCACCCTATGCAAATCTACCTTTGTTTTAAAAAAACATGATGTAACGACTTAATGAAAATCAACAAAAATATATTAAAATTATTATAATTTTTAACATTTTTACTTGAAGACAATTAATGAATCTGATTATCTTCATAATATAAAAGAATTAAAATACTGTCTATTACTGTTAGAGCCAACAAGTTTGGGAGGTGTTGTAAACTTAACCTTTTTCAGTTTTTATGTTTTATGTGGTCATTTAATATTTTTTTCTTTTATGTTTAATTGATAAGAAATCATTTCCGGTCACACGATTGTAATGCAAAAATAAGGTTATTATCTATGAGATCATTTAAATTGTATGAGTTCGTTCATCAATTATGTGATTATCTTATTTAATATATATATGTGTGTGCGCGCGCGCTTCTCTCGCATACTATAAATGAACATGTCATATCATTGTAAATTAATATATCAAACTCTCAATTATAATAATGAACATTTCCAAAAAATAATTATGAGATATTGGAAAAAACTAACACCAAATTATTTCAAGTTATTCTAGAAACCAATATCAAAATATTAAACAAATGTCTTATTTCCGTTAGCAACGGACAAATATATATTTTTGTCATATTGCTTATTACAATAGATATAAATTAGATGTGGTTTTAACTGTAAATAACTTCACATAAATAAATGAAAACAAAAAATAATGATCTTACATTATAATGACAAAGATCCTTATCGGTAAACTCGAATAGAAAGTGATTTGATCGGACGATGCACTTTCTACTAGCTTTTCCAAATCCCAGTCTGGTTGAGATTTCAATAAATTTACTAGATTGAGATAGCACATCCACCGGAGCCAAAACAATAACTGTTGAAAACCCTGGTGACAAGAAAAGTTTAAACGGTTGCAAAGAATGTGGTAGGAACGGAGGGACCAACATATCTAAATTCTGCCTACTAATGTACAAAGGGTCACGTGCTTCCGAAAGTAAAATTTTTTCCCACTCCGACAAATTACTTTTATCCTCAACTTTAAAAATAAAAAAATATATAGATTCATAATAAAGATAAATATGCGATAGATAGATATATTAATATACAATAATATACATATATTCATTTGTAGTATGCTTCAAAGTTAAATGGATTAATCTGCATAATATAACATATGTTAATTTATAGTATGTGAGTCTTGCAAATAATTGATAAATGAACTCACAAAGATGTTATACAAAGCATATAATTTAAATTATAATAGCTTTATTTTAACATTGTAATTATATGACCGAGTAATTATATTATTATCAAGTGAGAATATTAAATGGAGACATAAAATATACTATTAAAAACAAGAATTTTGTTTTTTTTATCCTTTTCTAAGATAGTAAAACCAACCATTATTGATCTAGATTTTTAACATTCTCAAAACAATATTGGTTTGGTATAAATTAAAATAATTTGCAGCATTAAACCATAATATTTTTAAAACCTATTTGATACCTCTTTTGTGTCATAAAAAGCATTATAGTCGCCCACCAAAATTTATTTATATATAAACTGTGTTTGAAAAAAAAAATACACGCATCATCTCTCATAAATATAACATCATTTAAAGTTACCTCCAAATTAAAATATTTATTCGATAAATACCAAGAGAAAATATTGAAAAAAAATAAACAAACAACAAATTAATTATTAATTAATTAACATATTAATAAAGACAGTCTCGTGCAAAAAAAAAAAGGAATATTCGGAATTCAAACTGATTTTGAGCCCAAAAGACCGCTTCTCGTTTCGGCCCAAGATTTTCACATCCAATATATTTTATTTGAGGGCCTAGTTTCGTAAAGTCTGGAGGTCCCCTCGCCATTTAATCGCACCATAAACAAATTGCTTACATGATCCGATCAAAGGTGCTGTCTGAATTTTTGGGTGCAAACGGATGGAAGCATATTTTCTGCGGAGTTTTTCCGTGCGGAGCTTTTAATCTGATATGTTTGTTTTGAATCGGATAAATTATATCAGATCTTATCCGAATTTAAAAAAAACAAAAAAAAAAAATTCTCAAAATTTGTGAAATTTTTAATCTGGTCCGTCCAATCTAAAACGAACGGACCAGATTAAAAGCTCTGCAGAGGATATGCCTCCTCAAACAGATAAGTCATTATCTATTCGGATTCTTATCTGAAAATAATTAAATACGGATATGTGATATTTAAATATTCGTGTGTATATTAATACATGGTTTTAAATTTTATTATTTGTATATCATATTTAATATATATTATGAAAAAAAAAAGTGTATATACCTACGGATATTCCGATCCATATATATTTAACATTCGATCTGTATTTAAAAACTAAAAGCAGACATACATATATGATTCTACCACTATCCGTATCCGAATTGTTTGTGCCCCCAATAGACGTTTGCTAAGCCCCTAACGGGTTCAACCCGTTTTGCCCGGCCCGTACCCGTTACCCGAGCTACCCGTACCCGTTGCCCGGGTACAAACGGGTAGACGGGTAGACGGGTACGGGTAATAAACGGACCGGACAACCTAATTTGAAAAAAAACCCGTTATACCCGTACCCGTCTACCCGCCTACCCGTACCCGCCTACCCGTACCCATCTACCCGCATACCCGTACCCGCCTACCCGTACCCATCTACCCGCCTACCCGTACCCATCTACCCGCATACCCGTACCCGTACCCGTTTCACTTCAAAAAAATTTGAATTTTTTGAATTTTTTGAAAAAAAACAGAAAAAAAAAAAAAAAAACCGGGCGGACCGGACCCGTACCCGGATACCCGGATCCGTACCCGCGGTACCCGTACCCGTCAACCCGCAACGGGTACGGGTAATAAACGGACCGGATAGAGGTTTTAGGAAAATTACCCGTCTACCCGTTACGGGTTTTACCCATACCCGACCTACCCCTTTACCCGTCCTACCCATTACCCCTAACGGGTAACCCGGAACGGGTCACAGGTTACCCGTTAGCAAACCCCTAGCCCCCAACTTGTGATCCTATCTTGTAGATAGATAACAACAAAAGACAGCAAAATCCTTTGGATATTCAATGAAGTTTTGATTTAATGTCTGATTAGACTGCAAAATCCTCTGATTCTTGAGATTGATGGCTGTGCAATAATCCAAATGACCAAATCAGACGGTCAATATTGAGCGTAGACTGTACAGCTCATCTAACACGGAAGAGGATAGAGTACTAGCAAGCAGCATGTGCCTTGTTTGAGAAGTTATAACTAAATTATGATTTATGTGTGAGGTAATGGGCTTCACACCAAGTTGAGCAGTAGAGGCAGACTTGTCATAGTCTGGTCCCGTCAAAATTTAAAACAAAACTCTGACATAATTATTTTATCAATCATTTTTTTTTATTTCAATGAAGTAATTATATTATGAGTGAGGCTGTGGTTTTATTGCAAGGATTTGATTGGTCTGTATGAGTGTTGTAAAAAATGTCTGTTTAGGTCGATTAATCAGTCGATTAGTCATTGACGGTGATCAAATCATTATAGATTTTTTAACTAATTGACCGATTATTTATAATTAATCGCTTGGTAGTGCTTTGTTTGTCCAACGACTGCATACCGTTATTTACAACACTGATTCGTAATGTTAACTTATATTTTTGTTTTTAAAGACCGCTCATCATGTTTTTTACATTAAATGCATTTGAAGACCTAATTTTACATTTTTAATGAAAAAATTGTTTTTTTAGATTGGTAGAAAACTATATAATCTAAAAAATTTAGACCATTCAAAAATAGTAAATTTATATCTAAATAAATAATAGAAAAAAAAATTAATAATATAAATTTTGATGTTCGAAATATATTTTCATATAAATAAATATGTTGAGCAGTTTTAGTGAAAAAATATTATCCTGGTGACCAGCAAATAAGGTAAAATCATATTTGAATTCGTTTTTATTTTTTGGATACAGATATAGATCAGATATTTAATAAATACAAATTGAATATTAATAGAATATGAATTGGATATTCATAGATATATACAATAAAAAATTCATTACATATACTAAATCATATATTACTATTCAGATAAAATAATTAAAATTTAAAATCATATATATATATATCTGTACCGTACAGATATTCGAATCCGGATAGGATGGAATAATATCCGATCCGTTTGCACCCTGGCAGCAACCAATGAGTTTGAGTCTCTCACACAGTGTCTGGATAAAATGCAAATATGATTCGTAGATCCATGCAACTACAATTCCCCATAAATAAATGGACTTTGATTGTCGTAATGGTCGTAATTGGGTTTAGATAGATCATGGCTCGAAACCTAGATACCTACATTTTTAGACTATATTAAGGATTTAAGATAACTAGAAACTCTTGTCCATATCTGTATAAAATAATCAAATCCATAAACAAATGGTTTCGCACAGTGAAAGAGAGACCTTCTTAATTTGAAGCATCTTTGACTCCCCAAAAAGAGCAGCTGGACTCGTTAAAGCCCAAATTCATCCTCTGTTATTTTTTCATTATTGCAATTACATGCAATCGATATCTTTTGCTGTTTTACAATTAAAAAAATTACATGGTTACTTTAATTATTACAAACATGACGTTAAAAGCATATTCTATTATTATATATGCTTATAGTAGGGTATATAATTGTAGGTAAAATTTATAAGATGCTGCTCAACTATAATTAATATTTTAGTTTACTTTCCAAACTTTCCTAAATAAATATAGACAAACCTTTTACATCAAATAGCGATGTTTACTTAAAAAAAGAAAAGATCAAATAGTGACGGCCCAACAGCTGAAATTGTCAAGACAAAAAAAAAATGATCAAGGGCCTAAATAAACATTTATCAATGCATAGTAGGTCTGATGTCTATCAGATTTTAAGTCTGATGAAGTTAGGATCATCTGATATGCTCATAAATAAAATGTTCCGCTTTATTATTTATATGTTCATGTTAAATTTTTGTTCGCACAAATCTTAAAGCGAATAAAACATTTTAAAATCCATCATACTCAAAAATAGATCTGATTCATATCGTACCTACTCTGCTCTCAACATTCAAATGTACCAATCAGTATTGTGAAAAATGTTTGTTTAAATCGAATAATTGTTGGCAGTAATCAAACCGTTAGAGATTTTTTCAACTAATCGACTGTTATTTCTTATTGTGATAGATTTATTATTTCTAATTAATCACTTAATAATACCATATCCGTCAGAGTTCCGACAACCGCATACTGTTATTGTATTTACAAGACTGATACCAAATGCCAACCAACCGCAAAACAAAATCATAATTGTCAATTGGTCTAAAAAGAAGAGAGCTGCTTAATTGCAACCAAGGAGGCAAGGAACTCGCCCCAAAGCGTCTAGTACTGTTATTAATTACATGCTAGTCAGACTCAGACCTTAGAGTCGAATGCATGAAACCTAGGTAAGCCCCTAGCTAGGCAAAGGCAAGGCAACGCATGCACTCAGAATTTTCCCGGTCTTTTTTGTTCCCAAAACATGTCAGTAATTTAAAACATCACGTTTCAAATTTAAATTGCCTTATAATGCAGTTGCCAGTTGTTGTTCAAAGCCACTGGTTACTGTTATCTTCATTGTTCAATCATTAGGGACATGAACATCAGATTCTGTTGTCTCCTGTTCCTCTGTTATTTATATGGCATCCCAACCTGATAAATATATATATATTTTTTAATTAACCAGTTTTAAAATTCAAGAGAAAAGATTTGAAGTTATGAAGCAATCACACACTTTGAAGGCTTTAGAAAGAAAAGAAAAACTTGATTTTTTTGTTATTTCATCATTCAGATTGGATCCGAATTTGCTGATGTTAAACAAGGGATAAAGAATGCAGCTGCTATTAAGCGAGAGATTGGTGTTAATTGTAAAAAAGAAGCGAATAAAAAATGATAAAAGATAAAATAAAGCTCAATTAACATTATACTTGTCTGTGAAAAAAATTAAGAAGTTGTAAAGGAGACTCTAAACTTTACATAATTTTTTTCAATATTATAGCTACCTATGATTAAAATAGTTAAAGAAATATATGGGATCCGAATCTTCTGTTATTCTAAGAAAAATAGCAGTAAGTGTTCTCCACTTTTATGTCTCTCTTCAAAAGAGGAGGAAAGAGAGAAGAGAGAGAGATGACAGCAGAGATCGCAGGATTTTTTTTGGAGAGTAGCTGATTTTATTCTCAAATAATGAATGAAGATAGTAGCTTTAATTCATACTGCAAAAATAAATCTAAAATAAGATAGACTTTTGAATTAGAGAACGGAGTAAGTTTGATGTCTATTAGATCTGTTTTTAAATTTAATGAGCTTTAAGACTGTTCGATTCGATTTTAGATATGTGCACACAAAAATTAAAGTAAATACATACAAATTTTAAAATGAAACACGCACATATTAAAACAAACCGGACAGTAATTGAGCCCATCAAACCTACTCTCAAGTCTTTGAACTAACATGCAAACGAATAACAAAATCAAAACAACACTTGATATAATTTGTTCGTTGTGTGATGTAAAAATATTTATCCCAAATAAATTGGAAATTTCCCATTGGATCCCTTATTGTTTATTTTCCCTCCAATGCACGCAGGTACGAGCGGATTCAAATTAGAAAAACAAAAAACGGGTCCAATGATCCAATAGGCGGGGCAGTGCAGTGGTGATTGATTCATTGGCAGTTCCCTATACAAAAAAAAAGGGACAGCTTTTTGTTGCTATAGTTGTGGGCATGCTACCGCTGGGGTATTCGTATCCTCTGCATTAACTCAAAAGGAATCTTTGGAGTTAATGAATCCTAACCATCTGATCTATTATACGATTCGTGCAGATTAGATCCGCACTAATAGTAAAGATCACCCTATATCATAAGCAGGAGCCGGATTGATTCCGTTTAAAATCAGACGGTTTATATTCATTAACTGAAAAGATTCCTTTTTGAGTTAATGCAGAGGATACGCGTTCACCGCTGGGCATAGAGCCTGCCACATGCGGACAAAAACATGGTTCTCTTTATTTATTTATTTATTTTTATCTCCTTTATTTATAGCCTTTGCAGCCCTACTACCTCGTCTAGGCTGCGTGTGCGGGACCTCCTTTTCCTATGCTATATTTTGTTATGGTCCCCGCCTCCCATTCTCATCTCTCCGCCACCTACGCCTCTACTGCACCTGTCCTGATCTTCTATGCTCACTTCCTGTGTAACGACTCGTTATTGTTAAATGCAGATTAGCAGCATAGTAAAAATTTACTGGAATAATTTGTGAATAATCTGTGTTTTATTCATTTTTTTGATGTTTCTGAATTCAGCTCTGAATAAAATGAAAAGCACTGTATAATATGTTTTATTCATGAATAAAACGCGAGTTACAAATTATTCACAAGAAAAACGCAAAAAGAGCAAAAAAATATTTTGTTTACTTTTTTTTTTGAAGATTTTTTTTTGGTTCTTTATTGTACTGAATAATTTTTAAATTATATCTGAATCGCAAATTTTTTATTCTGTCGAACTGAATCCGAACTATTCGTTTGTTATTACGAACAACAAAAGTAGAAACGGAGAAAAAGATATACGACACTGTCTACGTAGCTCTTTACATCTCCTCTCCCCGTTATCTTCTCTTGCGACTTCTTGTGTAGCGAGTCATATTAGTTAAACGTAGAAAGGTAACAAAAATTTGGATTTTTCGATTTATTACACAAATGCAGTGAGACACTTAGGTCCTCTTCGGCAGTAATCCCGAAAGTACTGTTCATGTGGGAAAAAAAATTAATTTATTCGGACTGAATTTTTTTTTTCCCACGTGAACAGTAAAATCTAGTTCAAAATTTTCATTTTCTATACTTACTCATATTCTCTACTGGGCTGCCGAACAGACTCTTATGGATTATATCTGATTGTATGACAAATAAAAGTGAGTATTTTGAATTAATTATTGGAATTGATAGGATGCAAAAGAGGCAATTTTAAAATATTATTTGTCGTATTCTGTTAGATAATTTTATAAATATTTAAGATGTGGTAAAGATCTAATAGCGTTGTTAGTAATGTATATAAACAAATCCATTAACTTTATGGGTATGTGTTAATAAATATATGTAACAGGCTGTTGTGCCTCATTTTTGAGTTGTGACAAGTAAAATAACAGTGTATATGTTCGATAAGTGTGGTCTTGCAATGAAATGTAGTTAGCGGTATAATTACAAGTTATAATGATGATGACTACGATATTATGCAAAGCACACATCCAGAAAGGAGTCAAACATTCGAACTTAGGTCAGTTATATAAATTTTTTTTTGTTAGCAGTGAGGATCAATTTTATAGTTCTATAATATTTTGTACTAAATTGTATAAATAATCATACATAAAAACATTAAAAAAATAAGAGTCAATTGAAAATTTACTTGATAGCTAATTTTTATATAATTTTTATTTTTTTTCAATATTTCTTTAAATAGATTAAAAAAAAAGTTGGCGCTATGCACGGTACCGGAACCTCACTTGTTATAACCTTCATAAAAAAAAAATGTTATTTTTTTACTTAGTCGACGACAATAAAGTCTATTGATAATTTTAAAGGAACACGGACAATTATTTGCGCTTAATAAAAAAATATATTATAATTTAATTTAATTGTTTGATTAATCAAGGACGACGTGAGAAATTAAACATATTCGTTTTATATTTTTTCGTAGCTTATCTTGTGTTGACCTTTTTTTTCTTCTTTATATTATTTCTTATTATATGTGACAATTCTGTATTATGTTTATTAAAATTTTGGATTGAATCTGATGCATTTATAGTCAAGATTTTATTTAAATTAAAATCATCTAACAAAATCATTAATTAATATCGATTCATGAGAATTCAAATAAAATTATTATTGCCATTTGTAAACCGAATAGCAATTAATGCTATTAAATTGAATGATTAAGCACGCATATTATTTGATTCAGTCAGAACCGGTTCAAATTTCTTCGGTGGTTATACATTTTTAGTATTTGTTCTTTAATACATTGTTTTCCGATTCAACGCTTGATCAAATCTTATTCAAATAAAATCTATGAACTAAATGATAGTAACAGTAACATAAGAAAGTACTAATTAAATTCCCAGTTGAAGTCAACTCTAATTAGTAATAATTACTTCCTGTTATAATTAACGAATTAGTAACAAATAGGATGAAAAAGGATACAAATCGAATATTAGATGGATACACATAGATACAGATACATATTAGACATCGGATATCTGTAAATATATATACATAAATAATTTCATAATATATATTAAACTAAATAACATATATCTACTATTTGGATACAAATAATTAAAATTCAAAATCATATTTGTACTCAAGGGTTGACCGAGGATTTTCATCAGGAGGGAGAGTAAAAAAAATATCAAATTAGATTTGAATAGTTAATTGTGTTTTAACCTATTAAATAATTAGATACTCGATAAAAAATAATATTTTAACTTATACTTTTTAATACTCTGACTTGTTACTTCTTATTCTCTAACTTATAATTATAATTCAAAAAATTCATTTTAATTTTAACTATAAATTTAATCCGAATTACAAATCAAACATTTAGAGGAGGATCAGAACGTCCTGATCTCCATTAAAATTCAAAATCCTGAAAAGAGCAGCTCTTTCCTGAGACCATGTGAATCCGTCCTTGTTTGTACCACTATCCACAATTCTGCATAGACATTCTGATATTTATATCTAATTTTCGAATAAAGATCCAAATTGAACGGTAAAACTCGAGTCCAATTACCGTGAGTAAATTCTTATTTGACTGCATATTTATTTGAGTTTCTGTAATGTTGACTGTTCTCTGTTGTGTTCTTTAACTAGTGCAATTAATTACTGGTAACCGATCTGTCAGTAAAACGCCACAGGCATGTCTCCAAACATGCCTCCCCAAATCCCATATCTTTCTGCTTTCTCATCTGCGAACAAACTACAAGTCTGTCGTGTCGGTACCACTCCGGAATTTAATGAACCGCTAATTGTTATATAAGAAGATAGACTGTAGAATGCAGATCAAGTTTTTCCATGTTCAATTATTTTCAAAATTCAAAGTAGAACCTTGTGTTTTGACCGTGTCAAAGCAAAACCGTGGAAAATTTTGCTTCCAAATGTCAAAATGATTGAAAAATATAAGGAGAAATTAACAAAACTTGGGCTACCATGGAATAATAAATAATTTATCATACAGTCACCGCGCAACGAAAACATAAGATCTCCTGTATACTCTTCTCCTGTCTCAATTAAGTGATTTTTTCAAAGACCCTTACAGCATGACCCGTTACATTATATATTACAGTGAGTATAAACAGAAAATCCATTCTACAGCCCAGGCGTCAGTTGCCCTTTCCAATCTCTACCGTATCAACAGATCTCACGTAAATCTACACCGTTGAATTAACAGTGGTCCTAAAACTCTAAAGTAAGTCAAAATTTATTTTTATATCACAACCGTTCTATCTGATTTGACGCGACCCTGATTCTGATCGGACGGTATGGATTTAAATTTAAATTTTGTGTTACTTTCGGGAGACGGAGTTGGAATTAACAGGCGGGTCTAAATCGGCCCCCGCCGACCCAGCATTATTTGCGGGGCCCACTCGGGATCAAGAATAAGAAAAAAAAAAAAATGTAAAAAACACAACAGGTACTTCCCCTTTTCCCCCAATCCCGCCTCCTCCCTCTCTCTCTCTCGTGCTGTATTATAGAAGTCGCTTCGGCTCTCTCTCCTCTCAAGGATTCCTTCTGCTCTGCTAACAGCTAGAGAGAGAGAGAGGAAAAGAAAGGAAAAGAAAAGGGAGAAAGTAACTGGGAAGCTGTACTTGTATATGCTTTCCTTGCTACCTGTGAGGCTGTGACTTTCTTTCTTCTTTGCTGCTATTCCTTTCCTTGCTTGGTCTCTCTCTCTCTCTTACTCTTTTCCTATTTCATTCTTTTCTCTCTCTCGTCGTAGTAGTTGGTTGTGCTTTCAATTTAACTTTGTATTCTTTTTTTTGTCAGATTGTGCTCTCGTGTTATTCAAAAGCGTGTGCTTCTCTCCTCCTTTTCTTTACCCCCTCGGATCAGAGGTCAGATTTATTTAAATTGAGCTTCCAAACCAAATCTCTTCTACTGGATTTACCCATAAATTTCAAAGAATCAAGCTCAGATCTTGATTTCGATTCGGTATAAGTTAACAATGGTCTATATTTCATTGTAACTACTACGGTGCTCTACCTTCGTTTTTGGTGCAAACATGGCTTCAATTGATGCACAAAAGTATGAACACAGCCCAATCCACCTTGCTGTGCTGAACCGGGATTACACGGCCTTGCGCCAGATTCTGAACTCGTTATCCCGCCTGTCAGACCCCTCGGAGGTTCAAACTGAGGCTGATTCACTGGAACAAGAATCAAAAGCTGATGCCATCTCTGCTCAGATAGACCGCCGAGATGTCCCTGGTCGGGAAACCCCGCTTCACCTGGCAGTTCGCCTCGGTGATGCCACGTCAGTAGAGCTGTTGATGTCAGCAGGTGCTGATTGGAGCTTGCAAAATGAACAAGGTTGGAGTGCTTTGCAAGAGGCTATATGTGCAAGAGAAGAAGTTATAGCGAAGATCATTGTGCGGCACTATCAGCCTCTGGCATGGGCCAAGTGGTGTCGCCGGTTGCCACGTGTCGTTGCCACCATGCAAAGGATGCGAGACTTCTACATGGAAATAACCTTCCATTTTGAGAGCTCAGTAATACCATTTATATCAAGAATAGCACCGTCTGACACGTATAAAATATGGAAACGAGGTTCCAATCTACGGGCTGACATGACTCTTGCTGGGTTTGATGGGTTTCGAATCCAAAGATCCGACCAAACGATTTTATTCCTCGGTGAAGGATCAGAAGATGGTAAAATTTCTCCTGGATCTCTTTGCATGATTAACCACAAAGACAGAGAAATAGTAAATGCTTTGGAAGGGGCCGGTACACCAGCCTCAGAAGCGGAGGTAGAACAGGAGGTCACAGCCATGTCGCAGACAAATATCTTTCGGCCAGGTATTGATGTAACAGAAGCTATACTTCTACCCCAGCTGACATGGCGTCGCCAGGAAAAAACTGAATCAGTGGGCCCGTGGAAGGCGAAGGTTTATGACATGCACAACGTAGTGGTGAGCGTGAAGTCACGGCGGGTCCCAGGTGCCATGACTGACGAGGAGTTTTTATCTTCATGTAATAATAACGAGAATGATACCGAGAGTGAACAGTTTGAGGATGTTTTAACTGAGGAGGAGAGAAAGCAGTTGGAGGCAGCGCTTAATTTGGAGGATTCGTCAGAGGCTACCAAGGAAAAGGTTACTAGTACTCGGCACAGCAATTATGAACAAAGAGATATACCAATTGAGGATGCAAGTGGGTCTAGTAATAGTGCCACTGAAAGAGATATACCAATTGAGGATGCAAGTGGGTCTAGTAATAGTGCCACTGTTGAAACTAAGCATGACAAAAAGGGTTGGTTTGGTAGTTGGGGAAGGCGGCGTAATGGTACTGGTACGAAATATGAAGGTACAAAGAAAGGGATGGATATGACCGGTACAGTACCACCGAGGAGTTCTTTGTGTGTGGATGAGAAGGTGAGTGATTTGCTGGGTGCTGATTCTCCTTCTAGAAGAAATGCTGTTGTTCCAGGCCGGCATTCAATAGAGGTGGTGAATATGAGTAGGGCGGGTACGGGTCGTGATCTGAGGAAAACGGGCTCGGGTTTGGAGAATGGGTCAAGGAGAAAGGAGGGTAAGGAGAGTGAATATAAGAAGGGATTGAGGCCGGTTTTGTGGCTTTCACCGAATTTTCCTCTCAGAACTGAGGAGCTATTACCTCTCTTAGACATTTTAGCAAACAAGGTGAAGGCGATAAGGCGGTTGAGGGATTTACTCGCGACCAAGCTGCCTCCTGGCACCTTTCCTGTTAAGGTATGTATACTATACCATTAATTACTGGTGGTATGTTATATTAGACCTAACTGCTTTACCAATTGTATAATGTACCAATGGCATCTCTCAATCTTTTTCATTTTGGAGGAAACATAATGCTTAATCGGTCAATTAAACCCAAGTTATTCTATGAAAAAAAAAAAAAAAAAAAAACCACCAAAACAGGATGTATGAGAGAGAGAGGGACGAAGCTATGTTTGTAATCAATGCTGAAGAGTACTGATAGGGTATGTAGCTATCATGCCATTATTAAGCTTTCTATTAAGGGGGGTGCTATTTTAAGCACTCAAATTGCATTACTACGAGTAAAGAGGAACTTTTGTTTCATTATATCATATTTACCGTTATCTACTTCTTGCTTATTTTGTTTTAAACTGTATAAAAAGGAAACATTTAATGCATTTAATATGGAAGAGCTGCCCTTATTTAGATTTTGTAGAACATTTTAATTTTATCATGGCTCTTTGAGAAAATTCAAGATGTCATTAGATTAGCCAGTACCATATTACTTGATCCTCTTAAATTTACCTTTTTTTTAATTTATTTTTGAGATTTATAAAGAGGGATGGAAAGGAGAAGAAACTTAATGAGGACCATTTAAAAAAAAAATAGTGGTAGCAGCAATGAAAGTAAATTTAAGAGTAGAGTTATGCATGGTCATTTAGCAGCAAAAGGAAAGTATTAGATTGGGGTATGTCTGGTATAATGAGAGAAAAATTTCTCTCTGATCTGAATGATGATGCAATTTGAGTGTTGAAAATAGCACTTCCCATTGTTGTCCATCTGCTGGTATTTTACATTACATAGGCTCTACTACTACTAGCCATTTTCAAGAAAAATATTTTCTTGAGTTCTTTTTTTTTTTATTGGAATTTCTGTGCTTTAATCAACTTGGGCCTTTTTACAATTGTGAAGCTGAACACTCGTGAAATTTTGCTTAATTTGCCCCTTTTTATGATATCATCCCAATTTGTACTATACACGATTCAGTTAATTCAGTATTTGAGTAAATACTCAAGGCATCATACATACCTGCTGCTTCAGTGTGGGTATCTATATTTGCATCTGCCTGTGAAATAAAGTTCTAAATAGCATTTATTACTTACGAGGGGGGTAATTTAGCATTTTGCGTGATAAGAGTTGCTGATCCTGAGCATAAAAAACCACTTAATTTTTTTTGTATAAATAGTCCGAAAAATGCCAAAAAGAATGCTTCATATATTTCATATTACGAATACTGGCATCGTTCAAATACCAAAAGTACTCTCATATCAAATGTAGTGCACAATAAATAACTGTTGATTGAAATCTGCTAAATTGCTCAATTTTATAGTGATGCAAGGAGAGGTCTCAAAATAGGATGAATCATGAATGTAATACCTGAATTTTTATAATTGTCGTGTGTTAGTTGCTAAAATAATTTCTCAACAATACAAGTAGTAAGAACTTTTATATCAATTTTGTTTTTTTATCAGTTCGATCTCATTTGACTGTTTTGGTTTCTTAGGTAGCTATACCAGTAGTGCCAACGATACGAGTACTGGTAACATTTACAAAATTCGAGGAATTGCAACCTTTAGAAGAATTCTCAACCCCTCCTTCAAGCCCTAGCAAAAGCAAGAGTCCAGAGGCAGTACAGCCGTCCAGTTCATGGATCCAATGGATAAAGGCGCCGCTTCCGTATCGGCAAAACTTTGCCTCTGGTAGTGCACCTAACAGTTGCCGGGTTGAGGATATCCAGGACCCGTTTGCAATCCCGTCTGATTATACATGGACCACACCTGAGGCCAAGAAAAAAAAGATGCAAGATAACAAAAACAAGTCAAAGAAGGTTAAGACTCAGAATCAATAGAAAAAGAGAAAGAACAATAGAAAAAATGTTGAAGGAATATCCTGAAGGATATCTTGACATCTCATATATACCCCTGGAAAAGGTGAGATTCGAACTAACAGGTGATTGAGTATTGAAATTGTTGCAAGGAATTATTATTTCGGAATGGGTTTCATATCTCCCTCATTTCCAAAGGGTTCTCGATTTTTTGTCAAAGGTTTCAAAAGGCTTGTTTGTGTGCTGACAGATCTATCTAATTTCTAGTATAGAAGGGATACTTTATATTTAGCAAGTTTTATGGTTCTATTTGATAATTAAAATTTGTCCAGGGTTAGGTTTGGAATTTCTGAGCATATCATGGGTGGAAAGAACTGTTGCTGATCATTTGTTACCTGGAGATATCAGAAGTGGGTGAAACGAGTCGGCTTTGTTTCGATTTGGCCCTAAAACATTGTTGAATTATTCTTTGGTTCTGAAATGTTTAAATTAGCAATTTAACTATCCTGTAGTAAAACAAGGTTGCATTTGACAAAGATAATATTAATTGGTATTCCTTCCTCTTTTTTTCCCTTTCTAGTACATTCTATATGCTTCCTTAATGTAATTTTCCTGTATTTCCTATTTTATAATTTTGTGATAATATTTTCTCAGCTAAAAGAGGGATTTGGTATTACTGTATTGCCATGAGCTCTTTGAGCGAGTAAAAAATGAAGATCATGAGCCAGTTAATTACAGAGTAATCTTACTATCTCCGTATTAATACTTGAGTTTTCATTTTATTGTCTTGTAAATGTACAAAGAATTGTTGAATTAATTTCCATTGCGCGTCTTTCTTGGTTGAAGTCACAGCTCCAACCGAGACAGCAATGTTTTTGAGATAAAAGAAATTTTAGCCAAGCAAAAAGCTGATTATGTTTTTGAGATAAAAAATGAATTTAGATCCTGTATCGCTCCTCTTTTAAGTAGTTTATAAAAACTTCTGAATTTAGATCTTGTTTGAACCTTTCTTGGTCTCCAATTGAAACTACTACAATATGAAATCATGTGGTCATAACAAAAAAAATATGGGCTGAACAAAAATAACAAAAATGTATGTAAAGAAAAATACAAGCCCAGCAGGATCCTACTATTTAATTGAAATAAGCCCAACAATTGTTCATGACCCAATACTTGTTTTTACCAACTTGTGAAGTTTTAGGGTCTGTTCGACCGTGTGGGCTGATGGGAAAAAAAATTTCACTCAAATTTTGTGAAAATCAGCTCACGTGCACATGGCAAGAGTTTCTACCAAAAAAAATAAAATAAAAAGAAAACTAAACTCACTCAGCAACAGGTTGAGGTTCCCAGGCGAACTGTTATTCCTTGCCCAATCAGAAAGCTTTCATTGGATTTTCTCTGGACGTGTTTAGGGTTTGCGCCAATTCGGACTGGGGAAAAAAGATAGAGGCGAGGAACCGAGAAAGCTGTGGGCTACGGGAAAACCCAACCAATTGAGCAAACCCGTATCGTTTCTAAAGTAACCCAATTTTTGAGTTTAGATCTGGACCATTAATTCGAATCAAGCCGTCAGATTAAAGGGACCCGTGTTGTCCACCACGGATCGGATTGTCCCAGATTAGAATCGGACGGTCCTGATCTAAACTAAAAAATTAGGTTACTTTAGAGAATTGGGACCATTGTTTTAATGCATTGTTTTAGTTAATTTTTGAACCATACCACCATCAATCGGGCGTACGCTTATAATGCTCGGGAGTCTTTGATATTAGTGCGGATTTAAATCAGACGGTGGATAATTAATTCAAAATTTGAGTTAATGCAGAGGATATGAATTCCAATTCAGCTGGGAGTCCGTCTGCATCAACAGAATATTTGAGTTTAGATTTGAACCGTCCTGATAGAATCCGGGTTAATCCGACACTAGGTAAAATGCACCGACTCCAATTCTTTTTTTTTTTCTTCAAATGGCCATAAGACTTGCATAAAATGTATACTCTATAGTGAACAATATATGCCTATAAGGCATAAGAATTTATTAAGAAACAATCAATTTTTTATAGCAAAATATGGTAAATTTTGAATTTCTTATTCTTGTTAATGTTTTTTTTTTTTTTTTTCAATTAGTGTTTCTCGAATAATATGTTCTGTTAATTTACGAAATGACATTAAACGATCCAACTTCCTTGGAAGTTAACAGATTTGAGTTTACTATTGCAATTGGGTTTAAATTAAGTCATGCTCCTGAAAACAATGTTACTACTTCCAACAGATCAATATTTTGAGAGGTATAATAAGGGGCATCTCTTCTTTTTTTTTTCTTCTAGCTTTTTTCACAAGTGAGGTTTATTCTTTCAATGTGACAATAAAAGGTTTCATTTTTCCTTTTTTTTTTCAGGATTGTGATATACGATGTTCGCTGATATTGCATTCTCGTGTTGTAAAAAAAAATATAACTTCGTATATATTTCTTTTCTAAAACTTATACATGTCCCAGCAATAAACATCGCACAGACAGAACGACAAGCTTTTATTTGTCACAGTACACTGAAGAAACAACACAAGTAACAACGGATTTGCAAGAAAATAATCAAATACAATAGTTACAGACTTTTACATCTTCATACAAAACTAACTTTGAAGCTAGCAGGCTTAATTAATCTGCCTTACCTCGGTACTCTAGTGCTTATTTCGAGTACCGCACTATATTGTGTACTATTATTAAAACCGGATGCAACTAACATAGAGGGAAATTTTGTTTCACTGAGGCTCTCCATCTCTTCCTGACCAATTTTGCGGCCAGGTGAGCTGTTATGTAATGTCACTAACTTCATTAATTCCTCCACAACTAGCTTCATTGTCGGCCTATCTTCCCCCTTTGGATTCAGGCACTGCATAGCGATCTCACAAATTCCTTCAAGAACCGCCATAACATTCTCATCACTAGTTACTAGTTCCACATCCAACAACTCATGATGCTCATTTTTGCTTGCTTTCCAAAGAAAAGATGTAACCAAGGGCAGCATTTTCCCATTGTCATCTATATAAACTGCCTCCTTCCTAGTCAGGAGCTCCAACATTATTACCCCAAAGCTGTAGACATCACTTTTCTTTGTTATTCTATGTGTCAATATACACTCAGGGTCAAGATATCCATGTGAAAAATGGACAAGCTCGACAATTTCATTTACGGGAACAACACTTGAAGCACCAAAATCAGAGACCTTTGCAGTGTAGTCAGCATCTAGTAGTATATTAGAGGACTTAACATCACCATGAATGATAGAGCGAGAGATATATGCGTGCAGATGATCTAGAGCCATTGCTGAATCCAGAGCAATTCTTAGTCGAGTATCAAGTGAAATTAAACTCCTCTTTCTATGTAGCAACTGAAAAAGTGTCCCATTGGGGACGAACTCAGTGACCAACATTGGAATTTTAACCTCAAAACAACAACCCAATAATCTAACTATATTCTTGTGGTTTATTTGTGCAAGAAGAATGATTTCATTCAGAAATTCTTTTCTTTGTGTTTCTTGAACTTCCTTTGCTTTCTTTATGGCTACAACCTGATTATTTTCTAATAATCCCTTGTACACATTCCCTTGGCCTCCCATGCCTAATACATAATCATCACTGTAATTATGCGTCGCATTTTCTATTTCATTTTCACTGAACACGCGAAGGTGGTTTTTCATCACATCGTAGTATGTGTCATACTCTTTTTTTTCCTTCATGAGCCTTTTATGTTGTTGATACCAAACCAGAAGGAAACATACGCCCAGTAACGCAGCAATGCCAAGTATACAAGCTGCATTTATGCATGAAAAATATGAATAAATTAATTGATTGAGTAAAAGGTTTTGCTAGAAAAATAACTTTAATCAACAAAAATTAGGATTGGATAATTCATAATTGATTAGACAATTCGAAGGCCACGGATTGAAACAACAGCTGATAGAATTATCAGCTCCCATGAAGCATTATAAATTAAAACGGTAGTTCTCTATGTTGTTGAGTGAAATAATTTAATATTGTTATATATTATTGTTGCTATAATATCATATTTATTATTATTAGTATTAATTAATAATTCAGAAATAATGGTCGCCATTGTTATATTGTTATCCTTTCATCATTTTCATTATAAAAAAATAATAGGACTTCATTACAGTACCATTCCAGATTTATATATTGTGTTGCTATTTAATTATTGCTATAATATCATTTTTCAAATTATCAAATGATTTTATCTTTGAAATGCCATCATGGAAATTTCTGTGTTTTTTAAGGAAACAATCTATTATTTGTCTTTATACTATATAATATATGAGTAAGGCTTGGGTGCTATGGATAGCATAGAGGGCAACCGTGCTACGGCTCAATATTCGAGTTTTCAAAATCCAAACGGTCGATCCGAACCGTTCATCTTGTTCTCCATATTAATATGTGCTTGGAGACCAAATTTTACATTTTTTGAAAATATTTTACTATTTTTTTAGATAGGTAGAAAATCAAATATCTTAATGGTGCAGAATTTTTTAGATCAAGTGATTTTCTATCTAGCTAAAAAAATAATAAAAAAGTTTCAAAAAATGTAAAATTTGGTCTCCAAATACATATTAATATAGAAAACAAGATGAACGGTTCGGATCGACCGTTTGGATTTTGAAAACTCAAATATTGAACCGCAGCACGGTGGCCCTCTATGCTATCCATATCACCCAAGCCTTACTCATATATTATTGGTACCTGACTTCCTCAAAAGTTAGTGAAATAATTTGCTTGTGGTCAACAGTGGACTATCAGCACCTAATATTTCTATAGGACAATGACTGGTAGAATCTCCTCTTGTAATTGCAAGCAAGACAAGAAAATTTTGATTATGATTCCTTGATAATGGCTTATCTTAACAACCTCAACAACGCTTTGTCAAATCATGTAGAAAAACATAAAAAATAGATATTTTATTTTCCTAAATTAACTCTTTATTAATTTTATATAACTTACAATATCATTTGATGGTTCCATTAGATGTTGTTAAATAAATACCAACCCTTAAAATTTGAAATTGAAGGCAATAATGTTCTTAATTCTAACTCTTTCTTTCTTAATTTTTGAAACCTAAACGAATACTTACACGTAGCCACGCGAGCCACATAGGGAAACTTCTGCATGCAATGTTCTGTTTTGCCATCACCTTTTGCGTATTTCCCACAGTCACATGTGTAGTTTCCTGGTGTGTTTATGCAACTGCCATCCTTACATGGGTTTTTCTCAACACATTCGTCGGTATCTGTCGAAAAACACAATGAAAAAGGAGAATTAAACACCTGCAAAACAACAAGTTAACACTGGCACATTTTGCAAATTAATATGCCGATGCATAGTCTTCCGAGACCACATATGGCTTACTGTACTGGTTGGTTTGGCTTGTTGACAAGTTCTATTCTTATACAAGCCAACCTACTTGCTACATGCAGTGGTTTCCTCACATGATCTAATTATATAAGGCTATTTCACTGGATTATTTTTTTTCTCGTCCTTGACATTAATTTAGTGCACCATATTTAAAGTCTCCATTTATCAATTGTAAGTGAATTACCTGTGCATCCATTTTCGAGGTAGGGGTTACCCTCGTATCCTGGCAAGCATTGGCAGATGTATCCCTCACCATTGGCCGTTTTGTTGCATCCGCTGTGTTTGCTGAGACAGGCAGGCGTAGAGCTGTTTTCGAAATCGCCAAGGCATGTGCCGTTTTCTCGAATTGCCCAGTCAAGTACAATTGGCACATTTTCCATATTCCTCTCACGGAATCCGAACCCTTGTAGATCCTGGACAGTGAATTTGTACCAGTCTTCCTGCACCAACATTGCGTAATTGCATGGATTGAATGACCAGGCATCGTTTGGACCGGAACTCCACTTCACTTCATAGTAGTTGAGACCTTGCGGGATGGGTGTCTGGCAACAACCCAACCCATTGCAGGAACCACCATCACCAGTTGTGCTGTTCAGGCTATAACAGGAGGAATAACAGCCTGACTTGTATTTATCACCAGAAATTAGTGCAAATGCATAGCAGCCAATTACAGTGAACTTGTTGCGTCTGTTCGAGAAGAGAAATGGTTTTAATGCTGTGATACCAATCGATGGACTGGTATAATTACCCACGTTGTCCGTCTGATTTTTATAGCAGTCATAGCCAATGTAATTGAGGACTTGTACTTCAGGAGTAGTTATGTTGATCTCTAACACCTCGATATTTTCACCCAAGATTAGTTTCGGGGGAGTAGAGGAGTCGTTGCACGTAAGATTAAATCCATCCCGGTAACAGCCAGGAAGGGTGCCGAATGGGTACGGGATGGTGATATTCCCGCATTTGTTCGGGCAGCCGGGAAGTGAAGTGGGAAATTCTGAGGCGGCCAAGGTATTTGGTAAGATGATCATTAGGTACTTTATCAGTGCTAGATAGAAAAAGAATTGTGCTTTTATCAGAGGAGAGGCCATAATCTCTCGAGCTCTCACACACAATTAAGGGTTGGTAACAGCAGAATAAAAGGAGATGAAGCTCTTTTGTCCCCAAGGACAATTATATATATATATATATATATATGGGTTCTAATCCGTTGACCTTATAGCTAAATTAATTGCATCAAGATATTTGCAAATGGTAAAAATATAATGAAATTTGAACAAGTCACAAGTTTCCAATGAATTTAAAAAGAGACTGTACATTCAAATGGTTATTTTTTTTTTGTTTTAAATCAACTTGTACCAAAGTTCCAGTGCAGCACGTACGAACATATCATATTTTAGCACAACATGTGTTTTTACTGTCAATAATCTAAGAAATGTCAACTGGAAATTAATAGATCATGTGCACACTCCTCAAAGTATTTGACTAAGCATCCCGAGGGAGCTCTAGAGCATCAAAACCAGGGGCGGAGGCAGTAAACACCAAATGGGGGACAATTTATTTTCAAAATTTATGTATGTATATAGGGGTGCACAAAAAATTCGAGATTCGTGATTCGATTCGAAAAAGTTCGAAAAAAATTGGATTCGAAAGTAATTCGGTTCGAAATTAATTCAAACTAGTTCGATTTGAAATTAATTTAATTTCGAATTCGAACCAATGCAGATTCGATTCGACGAGTTCGCGAATTATTTTTGGTTCAATTCATTTGCAGCCAGTTCTGACAATAGTTTGTATTTAGTAACAAAGGCGTGGGGAGATCTTTGGTTCGTTTGCAGCCCAAATTAAAATTAGTCCATCTGAACCTTGATGGGAACCCCAAAGCATACTCCCTAAGCATTAATACGTATCTGATTTAGTTTGGTCTTGTTAAGATTAATCTGGACCGTCTACTTTTTTAAATTGTACCTCACGTATCGGAGGGGATACAACTCGCTTTTTCTACAATTCCTGTAGGCATCAATATCAAAGCAATCCGTACGCTATTTCTCTTCGTCATCTTCATCGTTTCGTCTAAAGAAAAGAGAGAACAACAATGGCAAAAAGGTTGGCCGACGAGATCAAAATTGAGATCTATGAAAAAGGAAACAAAAGCTTTGGAAAAATCGGCTAGACCAGTTCGAATTGCTCTCAATTTAACCAAATTGCTCTCAATTTTGAACATATTTCGAATCAAATCGAACTAGTTCGAATTATACCGAACCAAATTCGAACTGACCTTTTAGGTTTGAAATCTATTTCAATTTTGAACTCGGTTCGGTTCGAAATAATTTCGAATTCAAATTCGAACCAGAACCAATTCGAATTGGTTTGGTTCGTTTGCAGCCCTATATGTATATGTGATTTTATGTATATTTTAGATCAAAATATTTCAAATACAGTAAAATTAACTTCCATTTACAATACAAAATTTTTATATGATTAATCCCCATTCACATTTAATCTCCATAGTTCAAAAGTCTGGCTCCGCCCCTGATCAAAACAAGCGCTCATTAACTGGTAAGAACAGGACTTCAAACCAGCAATTAAATTAAACACATATTATTCAAATGAAATGGATGAGTCATGCTTACTAAAATCATTAACACTATTTTTTTTTATTAAAGTCGTTAAAATGTACTTATAAGGGATTAATAATCTTTACGCTCTCTTCTATATAAATCGATGGATAAATGACATAAATTCATGAGGTAATTTCTTCTGAATGGAGGAAAATATAAACTAATTAAAATTTAATTAGATAAAGAATATCACAAAAGTCGAATTTACTGAAGTCATTCTAATGGCCGAGGTAATGTCTTTCATATGAGATGTTGCATGATCGAAATCAGACTAGATAGAGGATCTCATAAGAATATTTATTCTTAGAAGCATAGATGAAAAAATCAGAATTAGAATCGGGATTGGGATCGGTCTTTTGATCGTGGAATCGGAATCGGGTGAATTGGTTGAAATCGGCCGAATCGTATTGGAAACTCAGATTTTTTTGCCAGAAGCTTGTTTTATACTAAAAATATAATTTGTCAACAATTTTTATTTAGACGAATGATTACAATCAAATAATCCACTAATACTATATAATACAAGCATTACTCGGTTACTCCACTTCTAGCTGTTTGAACACTTAAATTTACATCTAGTTATGTATTATAGCAATAAAAGGTAGCATGGTGTCGTGGTAATTGGTTTATTAGATATTCAAAAGCTTCCTGATTTGAGTCACAGAGGAAGCAAAAAAATTTGGAGAGTGGTATTTGTGCATTTCGCCCAAAATTTTACTAAAATTAGACTGTTTTGGTCGAAATTTATTGGTCGGATGCCGTTTTTATAGCAACTTATCTGATAAATAAGTTGTCATATCTTGTTCTAAATAAAAAAAAGTCAATTAGAAATCATTTTTTAATGAAAAATAATTTTTAATCATTTACGAGTATTTGGATGCATATGTTATATACATCAAAATAAACGAGATAATTAGATCATACCAAGGTTCTGAAACTCGGAATCGGAATCGGAATCAGATTTTTGACCGCTGAGTTAGAATCGGATGAATCGGCCGGAATCGGAAGAATCGGATCGGTAACTCGGGTTTTTTTTGGCAGAACCCTTGTTTTGTAGCCAAAAAATAGGAAAAAATTGATAAAAATAATTTGTAAAAAAACTATGTTAATTAAGACAATATTACACTCACATAATTTACTAATTATATAATGTATTACAAACATTACAAATAGAACACACTTTTATTGCCAGAAGCTATGCTGAGCTGGCTCGATCATCTCATTGTCCTCTGTATTAGAATATGAATGGAGATATTGTTGTACAGAGCCAAAAAATGAAGACATTAATGTAGTGTCATATGAAGAATTATTAGTATCCTCATATCTAACATATGGATTGTATGTGCCAGAAAATTGTGGATTACTACTTGAATTGTAGTCTGGTTGTACTCCATACGTAGATGAGCTTGAATTATATCCCCCACTAAACTCTGAGGTCCCATACATGCCATCATAAGAATTAATATTTTGATGCCTTCCTGTTAGTTCATTGACATCTCTATATCGTCTTCCTGCATGTTCACTCTCTGAGGTTGGGCCCTGTGGTTGTTCCCTTTGCTGGTGGATTGGTTCAGAATCTGAATTTTGAGTTTCCAGATTTGTAATAGGGACACCATCACTACCACCACTGTCACTCTTTGAATTGTTATTATTGCCCTCATCATCAGAGACATCATCTAGCCACTCGTTGTCTCTATCATCAAGAACAGCGTCTTCTTCTTCTCTAATATTAAAATAATGATTAGAATTAATTAACTATTTGTTTCACAAGTTTTAATGTATAAAAAGAAATTCCATTACCTGATCCAAGTTTGAAGCGGATCATCTTCATGAAATATTTGATCAAGATCAATTATTTGATTCGAATCATGATCATATGTTCGTCTCAGTTGTCTTTCTCTTAGACGCATGTTGTAGTGGCAAAACACAAGATGCATAAGCCGGTTCATTTTCAAACGATTTCTTGTTTTTGTATGGATCAAAGCGAATGTGGACCAATTTCTCTCACAATGTGAGGAAGAGACCGTTTGGCTTAAAATTCGAATGGCAATAGGTGCTAAATTTGGACATTCTTCTCGTCCATAGATATTCCACCATTCAGCCGGAGGGCACTGTTTTGCTGCTGTTAACATTTTCTCGGTAGAAAATGTTCCTAATCTTCTACGATACCGTTCAGCCTGCAAATAAATTTATTCTCATAATATATAAATATTAGAGAATAATAATAGTGAATATTTCATATCAATAAAGTTTGGACAATAATAATTTACCTCTCTTTCTGCGCAAATTTGTTTGGTCAAATCAGGTTGTAATCTTTCAATGACATTTCTAAGGCCTCTCAATACTTCACTGTCATTTTGAACTGCTTGTGATAATTGAAATCGCAGATTGAGAAAATATCCTGAAAAGTTAATGATATTACATAAGTATTAATAAAAAAATATAAAATAGCTTGCTATTTTAAATAAATATTTTTTACCTGCTGCATGTATATCTCGATGAAGTGTTCTTTCCCATCTTTTATCAATTATTTTCCACCATTGTTTGCTGCGTCTTGCACCGAGACTCTTTTTGATTTGCTCTTTCGCACGATCCATTGCTTCATATAAAAAACCCATTTCGGCTTTATCATCGCAATCAACCATTCGTAACACTTTAACTAGTGGCTCAAAGAGTTGAATTGTCTCGGCAACAGAAATCCAATATCTTTCATTAAGCAAAAGATCTCTCACATTTTCAGCACCTTCTTTGTCCTTCTTTGTTTTCAACTTTCGAACTTGTTCAATCCAGTTTGACTTTAGACCCATTTGTACAAGTGCATCCTTAAATGTGTATATGCTTTGTAAAGTAATGAAATTTGTTGCAAAGCGAGTTATACCGGGCCTGAGCAACTCCCGATTGTTGGTAGCTTCATGCATCAAGTTAAGAGCCCACTGATGATTATATATAAAATTTGTAAAATTTTGTGCTTTTTGAACAACATCTTTTATTTCATCAGTGTTACCAATATCTTCTAACATGAGATCAATACAGTGGGCGGCACATGGTGTCCAAAATATGTGGCTGTAATAATCCATGAGAAGGCTTCCTGCTTTCTTAAAATTGGCACCATTGTCAGACACCACTTGGACAACACGAGTGGCACCAACTTTTTCAATCACTTCTTCAATCAAACCACAAATGTAATTTGCACTTTTGTAATGATCCGTCGCATCAACGGATTTCAAAAATACCGTTCCTTCGGTACAATAAACCAAAAAATTAATAATATTTCTTTTATTATTAGTGCTCCATCCATCACACATTATGGTACAACCAAAATCATCCCAGTGGCTATGAAAGTTTTTTATGTGGTTTTCAATTTCACTAACCTCCATTGGTAGATATTTATTATAAATCTCATGTGAATTTGGTGCACGGATACCAGTTCCACATGCCTGTGTTGCTTCAATGGCCTTTTTAAAGTAGACACTATCTGCAACATGTGCAGGGATACCATCATGGACAAAGAACTTTGTCCATGCTCGACCTAAATATTGTTTTGCATCTTTTATACCCCTTAGAAGAACACTAGAAATTTTGGGTTGTCGACCTGTTTGTTTTGAGTATAAATAATTATCAACTCTAGGTTGCCTATCATACAGCCCGATCCCGACATTCGACAGTCTCTTATTACGACCAAACCCTTCAGGTGCACGCATAGAAGTAGAGCGCCCTAACTTTGCTCTCGAAGAGCCTTCGCCCCCTCTACGTTGAAATTGTTCAACCCTTTGGGACTCTCTACTTTCTCTTAGAGCCCTATAAAGTTCGGGATCCGAGACATCCTCATTCGAAAATTCTTCTAGGACTCTTGTCACCTCATCTGCTATTAATTCTTCTCGTGCCCTTGTTTTTTGTTTATCTAGTTTTTTTCCTTGAACGTGTTGATTAAATTGAGCTTGAATTTCTTTTGGAACTTGAGTACATACAGCAATATTACCCTTTATCCCACCTAAATGTTTTTTTCCTCTATGAATTCCACCTGATATGATCCTATGACACCATTTACATTTTACCTTTTTTTTATTAGCATCAACTGCTTCAAAGTGTTCCCAACCAACATCTTCTACTCTACATGTCGATTTGCCTCTATCAGTCATATCTAAATTAGATAACAAGATATTATAAATTAATTATTATGTCTATGATCATAGACAAACCAGATACAAAAGTTAGAGTAACATAACTATCTATTTGTTACATGTCTGTTAATTTCTCTATTTGACAATAGATTGATTCACATAATGGTTTAATTTAATTGTTAGAAATATCCGATGGGTCAAATTATTTAAAACAAAATTAATATGTAATTTAAATAATTAAATATGGATTAAATCATATTGGCCGCATAAGTTATGGACAAAATTTTTGCACTCTCTCTGAATTGTTGTGAATTGTTATCGTATTAGTGCCACCGAACTGGTGTGATCAAACTAATGCGACCTTATTAGGGCATATGGTTTATATATATTCAGCAATTAATTCGGATTTTCGAAAAAAAAAATTATTAAACATTTATATATTCCCACAACAGAGATCGAGTGAGAAAGAGGAGGTTGACTCACAAGAATACCAATTGAATCTTTGGCATGTGCAATATTATATTATTTAGCCCATTCTATCTTGATTTAAACGCCCTTTCAGACTTTATTTTTCAACTAATTGACTTGTTGGAGCCCAATAAAGCTTATAATAAATAGCCCATTCTATCTGATTTGTTACTCTAACTTTTTGTATACTACAATTTAACTAAAAAAAATATAATAAATTATATTATATTAAAATTTAACTAAAAAAAAAAGTTGTTATTCGAGATATGAGAAAAATAAACTTCACCCGTTACTTTGAGGAAGAGATAAATTGCACAAATAATAAATCCAATAATTCACAGAACATTATAAATAAATATATTTGGCATTTGTCACCATATATCTTGGACATTTTTAATTTACAAAAAAAAATAATTCATAGAACATTATAAAAAAAAAATGAGTCAGATTTCTAATTTACAAATACAAGTTGCACATTTTTTAGGAAATGTACCATATATAAATACAAGTTGCATCTTAAATAATCAAAAAGTATAATAATAAAAGGTAGTAGATGAGAACAATTAATACTAAGAAAAATTTGAGTACCTGAATTAGCACCTGAAGCGAAAAAAAATGAGCTAAGTGTGCAAAGTGTACAATGGGTGGAATGACAATTGCTTCTTGGTCTTTTCCAATTTATAAAGAGTAATCTTTAACTTTAGTCTAATCAATTTCGCTGTAGAGTCACAAGAAAATTGTAGAATGACAATTGCTTCGGGTGGAATGACAATTTTTAATTTTAACTTTAGTCTAATCAATTCCACTGTAGAGTCACAAGAAAACCAATCAACAGAATCAATTCATCTTTAATTTGGGGTAAAACAAAAAAAGAGTAAAAATGTAAAATGTAGAGGGGCCATCTGTAAATTTCCATTTCTCTTCCCTCCAACATTTCATCTCTCCCAAGCTCCCAGCGTCTCTCCCATTCTCTTCTCTTCTCCTCAGCATGGAGCATAGAGCCCGCGCATATCAGCTCCCCCATCGCAACTCTCTCTTCTCTTCTCCTCAGCAGTCAACACTGAGCCCTACGCGTCACAGCCAGCCGATCTCTTCTCCTCAGCCCAACTCAGCCTACGACAATCGGACAAAACTCGCACAGGTTAGTGAGAATCGGGCAAAATCGGGCAAAATCGGGTAAAACTCGGCTGACTCGGTCGAAAAAATCGGGAAACTCGGCTGACTCGGCACTGTTCATCCGAGTTTTGCCGAAAAACTCGCACGGGCGCGAGAATCGGGTAAAACTCGGCTCGGACACCGCCGATTCCGAGTCGACTCGGCCGAGTCAACTCGGAATCGGCCGATTTTCGGAACCATGGATCATACTTCTATTAAAACAATTTTTTTAGGATATTCATCTCAAAAGATATCATCCTATAAATCATAAACTATATATTTCTAGAGATGCAATATTTTTTTAAAATGAGCCAGATTTTAAAACAAGTAAAAATAAGATTGACATTCGTATTACTACAAATGATTATGTCTTTCCTATGACCACTAATCAAATTGTGGAGCCAATAGTTGTAGGAAATGAAGATGAAGATGACAACACATCTCAAAGTGGAGCCATGGAAGAGAAGATGAAAATATTTGAGAAGAAATTCCAGTAAGGAGGTCAATCCGGCAACTTTATTGCAACTTTTATGAGGATCTTACCTCGTACCCGATCGACCCAGTGCATCGTCGTGAGATGATGACCTCCGGTGAGGCCATTAAATACAGGAGTTCACTTGATGCCTTCAACTAGATATTGAAGAACGAAGGTGCCAATAGTAGGAAAAATCGGCCGATTCGAATCGGAATAGGACCAGACCGATCTGATTTTGGACCGATTTACACGGAGAGCGAGATTTAGGGGAAGATCTGGGTCAAACAGGGTTGAATTAGCCGATTCGTCCGATTCTGCACCAATTTCGGACCGAGTTACTTGATTTCACTACAGCAAAACAGAGCTTCAGCGACCGGTGGTGACGTCGGTCACTAATGTTAAAATTTTCATCAAATATAAAAAAATTCACTCAAATTTCGGCGACCAACTGTATCAACGACCGGTATCAGCGACTGGCGCTAGCACCGGTCGCTGAAAGTTTTTTTTTTTTTTTTTTTAAACGCTGAAATTTTTGGGTAAAACGTGTGGGTGTCATAACCCAATAGAAACCCTTCAAATTTTGATCAAAACTCGAAACCCTTTTCCAAAATCGATCGTCTCTCTCGCCTCAGACCAATGGCCCTCAGCATCTCTCTCTGGCTCTCTCGCCTATCTCGATGCAGCATCTTTCTCTTGCTCTCTTGCCGGACCAGCGAAGACCGAGCCGTTTTCGCATGGTTCACTTCTGACTTGACAAGAGTCGCAGGCCTCCCGAGCTGTCATCGCCATGGCTGGATCTGGAAAGGTGATGCTGTCTTCTTAATTTCTGTTTGATTTGTTCTTTGATTTGCTAATTAAAATTTCTTGTTCTCTCTCTCCCTTTCTTCTTAATTTCTGTTTGATTAGCTCTTATATTTACTTATTGCTTTTAATGTTGTCTTTCGAAGAGATATGGCAATGGTTTGAACTTACAAGCTTTGGAGATTTATCGTCACCACGCGAGTTTGCTGCACCTTCAGCCATAGGAAACCGTAGAATTGTTATGTGGGTCCCACTCTCTGATACTTTCCATTGACTTTTCATTGTATCCAGCTTATGTTCTTAGAAATTCTGGCTACTGGTAATATTTTCTGTGATCTAAATTCAGATGTTTTTTTCAGGTACGGAGGTTGGCTATGCAAATCGGCACAAAGGTATTGAATTTATCATGTACTTCTTTGTTTAGTGAATATGAGTTTGAGTCTGTCCATTTATTTCAGCTTGAAAGTATCAGTGATGAAGCCTATTAATTGACTCAATTGTCATAAAAAAGGGTAAAAAATACCCTTCTGTTGAAAACTGACAAATCAGAGAGCATAAACTATGATTCTGGTAAAATAAATAGGACAACCAGATAGAGGATTTAATTTCATGCAGTTTAGGCTGAAATTTTGATCAATTTGGATTTTTTGGCTATTTTTAATGAATTTTTGAAGTTCAGTCTTTGAAATGGAAAAAAAAACAGCAAAAATGACAGAACTGTTCCTAGTTTACCCCTGTGTTTAGGCTACTGTTTGATATAGCTAGGAAGCCCAAAAATTTATGAAACTTTACCAGCATATAGAACACCATGTCTTGAGAATTTTCATATAAAGAACATAAAATTTGGCTTAGTAAAACTCTTGGAATGAATTTATAAAGCTGGCTACGATTCCTTCTTGACCTCCTGTGACAGATTAGCCAGTGCAGGCTGATCAAAAGTTCAAATCCAAAATCCACTTACACAGTTAGATAGAGGACAGAAAAACAAGTGGTTTAGAGCCGAATTTTTCTTGATTTGGATTTTTCTACTATTTTCTAGCTATTTTCAAAGTTAGAGTTTTCAAAAATATAAAAACAGCATAGATGATTTGAATTTCTCCCTATCAGCTTATCGTTTGAAGCTGAAATTTCTCACAATAAGTCCTTCTTGCTTTGTACCTTTTATTAATTGGTGTTACTATCATTTGCATTTGTTAGATTCATGGTCGATCATCATGCTCGGAGAGAACTCGTTGAAATCTATGTTTCACTACAAATGTAAGAAACATCTTTTGAAATTAAATAAATTTGTAACTAATAGAGTTTGTAACTTTGTAGAAAAATATCAATGTGTGTATATATATGTGATGGCTTTTTATTTATGTTATATGAGATCATGTTATATGTCAATATTGAATTGTTGTACGATATTTCATATTAAATTTGAATCGAGCTATTATGTATGTTATGATTATTTGATATTATATTCGAATTGAGCTATTATTTTATATTATTTTTTAATATTTGAGAATGTTTGGTACATGTGGTACCAATTAAATGGGAAAAAAATAAATATCTAAAAAAAATTCAAAAAAACTGTCAGAAAAGTATCAGCGACCGGTTTTTGGGTATTAGCGACCGGTTCAACAATCGCTGATGCCTTTACATGACGTCAGCAAAAACCAACAGCGACAAAAAAAATTGGTCGTTGATAAGTTATCAGCGACCGAGATGACGTCATTTAGCGACCGGTGACGTCATCGGGCGAGCATCAACGACAATGCCTTCAGCGACTGGATTGAGAATCAGCGACCGGCGACATGACTATCAGAGACCGGTTTCACCGGTCGCTGATAGTTGCATTTGTTGTAGTGTTTAGACTGAGTTTTTCTATTTTCAATTCAATTTTTTTCTTTTTCTAGGCGGAGACGGGGATATCGTGAGAGAGAAGATAGCTAGGTTTTGAAAGGAGAAGAAAGAGACGGAGGGATGGACAAGGGTAGGCTGACGAAGTGGGTACGTTTCAAAGAACAAATGAAAAGCCTCCCATTGGCATAGAGAGGCGGAGAGGTGGGGTCCCGTTAGCCAGTTTAAATGAGAAACATAACAATGGTTCTGTCAAAATGAATGTGGAGTTTGTGAACTGTGACACTTAGAGGCAGCCCTTTCTTGTTAAGTTCTTCAAGACCAGGCCCAAATCATTTTATTCATTTTGTATTAGTGCAAGTCCATTATCCTTTTCTTTATTTCTTTCATTGATGGTGGGGTTTATTGTCAGGTTGACCTGTTAGGGGCCTTATGACCAGCTTGGCGGTTTTCTAGCTTAATGTTATCACTATTATTTTCATATGTCATACTTTTCTTTATTTTGTAACCCAATAAACCGTTTGGCGGTTTTCTAAAATCACAAACAAATCATAGTCTTAAAAAGGATAAAATTAAGTCTAAATCATGGAAGGAAAAACCGCTGTTCGGCTGTTTCAGCTAGCACGACATAGTTTCTGACAGTGAAAAAATGTATTTATAGTTTTAATGCTTGTCTTATATTGTATTAGTGGATTATTTGATTGTAATAATTTATTTAAACATAAATTATTGACAAATTAATTTTTTATAAATTTTTTCTTATTTTTTAGTGTAAAATAAGTTTCTGACCAAAAAGTCCGATTTTCCGATCCGAATCGGCCGATACCGGCCGATATTCCGATCCCGTATCGGTATCGGCCAGGACCGATCCCGATCCCGATACCAATTATTCCTACTATGGTGCCAAGTCAATCTTCAAGTGTGCTGGTGCTAACATTCTCCGTGCCGTTGCTAGTGCCAGTGTGCTTGCCGGTTTCGATAAGCTCCAGTCATCGTCTTTGGCAAGAACTATGAATTCGGCGGTGGTTAATTTTCTCTTTTACCCTGCCCTTAGATGATGATGATGATCATTTTAGTTTTTTTACGGTTTGAGTAAAACCATTTTGCGCTTTAAAAATCAGATATAGGTTTTGTTTTTCTTTTTATTCATGAGTTCTCTTGCGCCTCGGATAGTCGAGGTAGGGCTGTTTTATTTAAAAGTGCATAAACTGAAACAAATTTTCTTGTCAGAAATTCAGATACTGTTTTTAACATGAAGTAGTTTATTGTTGAAGTTCATTTGTTGCCTTCTTTCTATTTCCCTTTTAAAGAGTGCAGTTTACATGTTATCTTGTTTTATTCTGAATGTGGCGGTTGTATTTTGTTTTGCTAACCTTGTGCGACTTTTGGTAATTTGGCGGTGAAATTCGTGTTCTAGAATGTTCGGAAGGTGAATTGCCGTGTTCTAGAATGTTCGGAAGGTGATTGGCCTATCTCAATTTTCTCTGTTACTCGCGGCGCAACTGAGCATTTATTCTCTTCCTTCTTACTGCTGGCTCAATTTTTCTTTTTGCTTTTTTTTTTTCTAGCTCAAAATTGAGAGTGCTGCTCCCATTCCAAGGCTGACTAGAACTATCCAGTTCCATCCCTTCTCATTTTCTTTTCATTCTTCTTCATTTCCTCTATTAGCCACCTCCATTTTTCTCTTTTTGATTGGTCTTGGTCCTTTCTTCCCCTTCTTTTCATGGGTCAACAGTCAACACACAACACATGGCCCCTATGTGAACAGTTATTTTCGTTGTAACCGTTATAGCGGTTAGTGTTGTATGTATATAACGGTTGTATTGATGGTGTTTATACAGTCCTAATGGTTATAATAATTCTACGAAAACTGAGAGGGCACCAGAGGGGCTGTTCATAATCCTGATATTTTGAATATCTAGGTTGTTTTTAGCCTTGGATTGTCAACCAGTCATACATGCAGATTGTCAACTGGAAGTTGAAAAGGTTTGATCATAACGTCACGAATCTCCAAGCATATTTGAGACATGAATTTCCAAGATGTCATCAATTTGGATTGCCAGTTTGTCATTTCGACGATCATTTTTCCTAACAGCTGTCACGGTTTCGTTTGCTCTCTTAACGGTTTACTAAACTGTAGAGTGATTTCCATAGCGAATCGTTACAAAGGTTTAGTGCGCATAACACAATTGTTGTAACAGTAATCTGCACAGAAATGCTGATATGGGTGCATGGTGTTATGTTTTTGTTCTGAATATTTTTATGGTGCATTGTTCTGCACTTGAATTTTAAAGTACACTGTGCTGTACTTTGATTTTATAAAAGTACATCATGTTGCACTTGAATTTTCATGAAAGTGTGCCATAATGTCGTGGAATTACATGTGTTCATATTTTTAGAATAAAACAGCAAAAATGACTTGTAAACGAAAGAACTCGCAACATAGCAGACTCCAAATCCGACAAAGGCCGAATGCAGACAGTGGCGTAGCCAAATAATTAAAATAACCATGAATGTTGCATATCTCAAACGAAGATATGTTGCATATCCAAATAATTTAGTAAAAATTGTCAAAGCTAATTAAAATAACCTTCTTGCGAGCTTGCATGACTGCATTGAACTAAATTAAAAATAATGAAGAGAAGATACAAGATGTTAACAACAAAAACCTTCGAATGATAAACTATTTTTGACCAATATTACCAGTTTTTACCAAATTAATATCATGAAATTCTCAAAACCTAATTTTCGGAATTTTACCATTTTATTTCCAATAAAATTGGTAAATCAAATGAAAAAAAGCCTCAATTTCATAAAGATTCTTAAAACCAAAATTATAATATTTATAAAACAAACACATGTGAGAGGAAAGAAAGAAAATTTGGAACAACAGAAAACAAAGATAAATGTTTGTTTAACTAGTCATTTTACATTTTAATCCAGCTCACGAATCTGTTTTATTTAAACTTCAATTCTCTGTTTTAAGAAAACTTCCAAACAAAAATGTAGAATTCAATGATAAAGTTATCAGCCCAAAACAATAGCCCAATAATTATATAGATTAATTTCTTAGTTTTTGAACATAATTTATAAGTCAAGCCGAAATTATTATTTTACTTCTATTTAGACATGGGCTAAAAGAAAGGTTGAATATTTTTGGGCCCATATCCCATTTATCCTCTACTAAAAATTCAGACGTCTCTTGACCTCTCCTCTATCGTCCAGCATTATCCTTTTCTTATGCTAGATCCCCTTTCAATCCGCCATTAATGACTCTGTTCTTCCTAAAAAATAAATCTGTAGTTACTCTTATCTCTAGGAGACTCAACTCCTTGCTCTCTTCGGTCGAGACAGGGGTAGGCAAACACAAATCCTAATATATTTGGTGAGGTTTTTCAAAATCCAGGGGTTAACAGCTGCCTACCCGTGTGTGGCTGTAGCTCCGCCTCTGAATGCAGTTGTTTGGATGATGGGACGACCTAAATTGGCTGGGAACAAATCTTGATTCTCTATTCTTCTCCATTAAACTTTTAACAAATTTTATTAATTCCCAATATCTCTCTTTCCATTTATCACTTTCCTACACACACAAATGTCCCAGGTGACTCCCAGCAATAAACAATACAAATACAGAGTGGCAAGGTTTTATTTGGCACAGTACATTCAAGAAAATAACTTTAGTAACAATAGAATTGCAAGAAAACAATCAAATACAATAGTTACAGAATATGATATCTTGACAGGAAACCAAATTTTAAGCAGCTTACTTAACCCACATCACCTCGGTGCTCCGGTGATGATTTCCAACACAGCACTATATTGGGTACTATTAAAACCAGATGCATTTGACATAGAGGAAAAATTGGTTTCACCAAGCAAGCTCTCTGTCTCTTCTTCATCAATTTTCTGTCCGGGCAAGTTGTTATGCAACCTCACTAACTTCTGCAATTCTTCCACAACTTGCCTCATCGTCAGTCTATCATCTCCTTTTAGGCTCAGACACTTGAGAGCAATCTCAGAAATTTCATCAAGAATCTCCATAACACTCTCCTCATTAGCTATTTCTACATCAAACATCTCATGATGCTCATTTTTCCTTGCTTTTGAAAGAAAAGATGTAGCTAATGGCTGCTTTTCCCCATTTTCGTCTGTATAAACTGCCTCCTTCCTCGTTATGAGCTCCAACATTACTACCCCAAAGCTATATACATCACTGTTCTTTGTTATTATCTGCGTGTACAGGCACTCAGGGTCTAGGTACCCATGTGAAAAATGGACAAGCTCGACAATTTCATTTACTGGCACAACACTTGAAGCTCCAAAATCGGACACCTTCGCAGTATAGTTAGCATCTAATAGTATATTAGCAGACTTAACATCACCATGAATGATAGAGTGAGAGATGGAAGAGTGCAGATGATCTAGAGCCACTGCCGAATCGAGAGCAATTTTTAGCCGAGTACCCATGGAAATTGACTTTCTACTTCCCTTTCTATGAAGCAAATCAAAAAGTGACCCGTTGGGGACAAACTCATAGACCAACATAGGAATTTTAACCTCTAAACAACAGCCCAATAATCTAACTATATTCTTGTGGTTTATTTGTGAAAGAAGAATGATTTCATTCACAAATTCTCCTCTTTGTGCTTCTTCTACTTCCTTTGCTTTCTTGATGGCAACAAGGTGGTTATTTTCTAATAATCCCTTGTACACATTCCCCTGTCCTCCCCTGCCTAATACATGAGCATCACTGTAATTATCAGTTGCATTTTCTATTTGCATTTTACTGAACACGCGGAGATGGTTGTCCATCATCTCATAGTATCTGTTATACTCTTCTTTTTCCTTCATGTGCCTTCTATGTTGTTGATACCAAACTACCAGGAAACAGAAGCCAACCAAAACAGCAACGCCAAGAATAGAAGCTGTAAATTCAATAACAAAATTGACTAAGCTGGAAAAATTGTAGAAAAAAGAATAACCAAGTAATTGTAGTAAGAACAACAACAATATTATAGAAAAACACTGCAACAAATAAAAACAGAAGATAGAATAGTCATATAACGTATGATTGTTTATGCGTTAGCCACGTACCTCGGTACTTCAAATTTTGTTATAACACAATAAAAAATTACTTGTGTGAATTCTCTTCCAGCATATAACTATTGGTGCAAAATTCAATGCATAGATCTTGTTTGTTATTATCTTTTTACTTGTTTATTGCAAAGCGATACAGAATGTTTCAAACTTTTAACTGGCTGCTCAATTGGAGAGCGGCTTTACCCATACACTCTGGTTATGTAAAAGAGAGTTAGGAGGAAAAATAAATAAGTAAAAAGGGCAGATAATTCAGAAGGACTGATCAGTTATCTAGAGTATAGACCATAGTAGGAATTATCGGTATCGGTATTGGGATCAGTCCCCGCCGATACTGATACGGGATTGGGGTATCGGCTCAGGATTGGGGTTTTTTTTTTTTTTTTCTTACTTTATGATTTGGTATGTGAGAATCGGCTCAAAATCGGATCGGAGTCGGCTGATACCGATCCGGATTGATATCGGCCGATTATTCCTACGATGGTATAGACTACTCGTAGTATATTATCCGTAGAGAAATTAACCTCATTCATAAATGGATTTTTTACTGTCACTATCCGAGAGGGTAAAGTGTTTTGTACTGTTAGTATCTTTGTGGATAGTCCTATCAGTAATAACAATACTAAGTCCTATCAGTAATAACAATACTATTGAGAATAGCAATTTTTATTGACTTACCCTCAGCAATAGTTACCTTTTACTCTGGTGACTAGTGGTAGATTCTTGTAGTATATATTATTCAATTTAATAGCTCATTTATCTCAATAAAGAAAGAGTACTTACCAATAGCCACTTGAGCAGGATAGGGAAACTTCTCTGGATCTTTGGTGCAATTTCCAATTGTAGCATTGCCATTTGTGCCTTCCCTACAGGAACACTCGTAACTTCCCTCTGTATTTTTGCAATTTCCATGGCAGGGATATTTATCCGGAAATTTGCATTCATCAATATCTGTTCAGCTCCAAACACAGTAAAAATTAGAGAATGAATTATTTTACAAGCTTAATTAGAATAATAACGATATATATATATATATATAATTTCTACAATCTTGAATTTACAAGCTTTCAGAAACACTATCAAAATGCCTATGAAATGCAAAATAACAAAAATAATTTGAGATAAGAGAGACAATATATGCAATTGGCACAAGTTAATTACCTGTGCATCCATTTGGGATGTAGGGATTGCCCTCGTATCCTTCCAAGCATTTGCAAATGTATCCCTCACTGTTGGCACTATTGTCGCATCCGCTGTATTTGCTTTGGCATGCTGAATTAACACTGCTTTGAACATGTGCTCCCAGGCATGTTACGTTTTCTCGAATAGCCCAATCAAGTACAACTGGGACCATTTTCATATTCCTCTCATAGAATCCGAACCCTCGTAGATCCTGGACACTGAAGTTGTACCAGTCTTCCTGCACCAGCATTGCGTAATTGCATGGATTGAATGACCAGGCATCGTTTGGACCAGAAGTCCACTGAACTTCGTAATAGTTGAGACCTTGTGGGATGGATGTCTGGCAACAACCCAACCCATTGCAAGAACCATTATCACCAGTTGTGCTGCTCAGGCTATCACAGAAGGAATAACAGCCTGACGAGTAATTATGACTGTTAGCTTGGTCACCAGAAATTAGTGCCGATGCATAACAGCCAATTACAGTGAACTTGTTGCGTCTGTTGGAGAAGAGAAATGGTTTTAATGGTGTAATATTAATCCACGCACTGGTTTTATTATGCACGTTGTCTGTCTGATTTTTATAGCAGTCATAGCCGATGTAATTGAGGACTTGTACTTCAGGAGTAGTTATGTTGATCTCTAACACCTCGATATTTTCACCCAAGATTAGTTTCGGGGGAGTAGAGGAGTCGTTGCACGTAAGATTAAATCCATCCCGGTAACAGCCAGGAAGGGTGCCGAATGGGTACGGGATGGTGATATTCCCGCATTTGTTTGGGCAACCGGGAAGTGAAGTGGGAAATTCTGAGGCGGCTACGGTATTTGGTAAGATGATCATTAGGTACTTTATCAGTGCTAGATAGAAAAAGAATTGTGCTTTTATCAGAGGAGAGGCCATAATCTCTCGATCGAGCTCTAGTCTCACACAGAATTAAGGGTTGGTAACAGCAGAATAAAAGAAGATGAAGCTCTTTTGTCCCCAAGGCCAATTATATATATGGGTTCTAATCTGTTGACCTTATAGCTAAATTTTTATTTTTGTTTTTGAAGGTTGGTGGGGAAGTACCACCAACAAATATATTAATAATAAAAGTTATTTACATTGGACTACCTAGTCCAACTTACATTAAAATTGATCACTTAACTATCAAAAATAGATTGCAGTAAATTACAGTGTAAACCCCCATGCCCAACCCCCGCTCCCGTAGGACACCTATCCCAATTGTTCCCAAAACATAATTTCAATTGTTGTATCATTAATCAATAAATGCACCGGTTTACTCTTGTTAGAGAAAAATCTTCTATTTCTCTCACGCCACAAAGCCTAAGTTCCTGCCGTCAAAATCCTGTTAATAGCTAAATTAATTGCATCAAGATATTTGCAAATGGTAAAAATATAATGAAATTTGAACAAGTCCAATTATATGGGTTATTCGAGAAATTTGAACAAGTCCAATTATAATGAAATTTGAACAAGTCCAATTATAATGAAATTTGAACAAGTCCAATTAATTGCATCAAGATATTAGCTCTTTTGTCCCCAAGGCCAATTATATGGGTTATTCGAGAAATTTGAACAAGTCCAATTAATTGCATCAAGATATTTGCTCTTTTTTTTAAAAAGCAGCTTCCTGTTATTATTTTCTTCTTGTATCTCTCTGTTAGAGCTCGATTTGTGAAAATAGCGAAAGGGATGGTTAAGGAAAAGAGGCGTAGCCCCTCCGCCTCTCTCTCATTTGCCATCTCCAGCCATTACTTTTTTCCGGTCGTCTCTCGCATATGTCTTCTTTAACCGTTACTTCTGATAGAGCTTGGTTTGTAGAAATAGCGAAAGTGATGGTCAAGGAAAAGAGACATAGCCCCTCCACCTCTCTCTCATTTGCCATCTCATGCCGTTACTTTCTCCGGTCTTCTCTATGCTATTTTATATTTTTGCATTGTTAGATGTTGTTGTTACATGTTGATGTTGTGTTGTTCGGTGTTGATATTATGAGTTTTAGTTTGTTGAAGTTATTTAATGTTGATGATGTTATAGATGTCAAAAGATGGATAATGGATGTAATTTTATATTTTATTTAATAAAATTATACTTGATAGCCACTACCAAGATTTAAAAAAAAAAGAGATATTTGCTCTTTTGTTCCCAAGGCCAATTATATGGATTCTAATCCGTTGACCTTATAAATAAATTAATTGCATCAAGATATTTGCAAATGGTAAAAATATAATGAAATCTGTCTTATCCCTAAAGAATTGGATGCCCATATCATTAAAAAATTCAGGCTAATTAGTCTTTTTAATTGTAATTTTAAACTGTTATCCAAAATACTGACTAATAGTATTGAACCTGTCCTCCAGCAATTGATAGATTCTCATCAATCAGTCTTTCTTAAAGGCAGATACATTCTAGACAATGTAGTGTTAAGTCATTAATTAAATTATCCATCACTGCAAAAGCACCAATTCTAAAGGAGTAGTAGTTAAAATTGATTTTGAAAAAGCTTACGACAAAATCAATTGAAACTATTTACTCACTCTTATGCAGGGTAGAGGATTTACAGATCAATGGATTCAATGGATAGCTAAACAAACAGTGAATGTGATGAAGAAGAAAACAGAGAAGATTGAGATATGCAATTCTTTTATATAATTATTACCAGTTTCAATCTAAATTTCATTCTAAACCGATGTTATTGATTCACAAGAGTTAATCAAGGAGGAACAGATCACGAGGCACTCTGGGCCTAGTTCAGGCAATGGCTCCAATCAGGTGGGGAGTTTGAAGGCTAAAAGGAAGAAGGCCGTCACGGAGAATGACGTGGCATCCATGTCAGGAGGTGGGGCCAAGAAGCGAGGCCGGAGAATGAAGAGCAATAGATGAAGGAAGGGAAGTGTGGCTTACTTGGCGCGCGTGAATTTAAATTTAAACAGTTATTAGATTTAAAATTCTGCAAATCCTGCCATATTAGCATTTTTTTTTTATATTGTATTTTCAAATTTGAATATAAAGTTCTTTAGAGAGATATCTGTGAGAATTTTATTATAAAAAAAAAAAAGAATTCAAATTTCAAGTGTTGTTTAGATCTAATTGTATAAAATAAGGTCCATGGGGACTGATTCGCGCATCTAATATTCAACCATGTTCTCAAATTCATCCCTTTCTACATCTAATTCTGCTCTTCTATGGGCTATCCATCGACCCATATACCCAAATTGCACCCAAACAACCCAAAAAAAAATAGTACAAAATCAATCAGGTAAGGCTTAAGGTGACTGATCGTACCATGGTAAGAGTTTCTACCAAACAAAATAAAATAAAAAGAAAGCTAAACTCACTCAGCAACAGGTTGAGGTACCTAGGCGAACTGTTCTTCCTTGCCCAATCAGAAAGCTTTCATTCAAACAATTTTGTGCAGATGGCTCGATTGGAAATTTAGATGATTTCTTAAAGTATTTGCGCATCCCCTAATTGACAAATTTAAAGAAAGGAAATCAGAAATTAAAATTTTCAATGTGCGTAAATCAGAAATCAAACACCTTAGCTGCCTAAATCAGATTAAATCGTGTACCAGGCTACAATAGTACCAGCGTACCAAAGATCGGTACAGGGCCACAGTCTACAGGTGGTACCAGATTAAATTGCAGATTCGCAATTTTGGAAAAAAAATAATAAATAAACTGTTCCTTCAAATAATATTATTTGAAGGAATTAATTGTTTGAGTTAATATCAGAAATTAATTGTTCCTTCAAATAATATTATTGACAAATAATTCCACTTCTAATTTGTAAATTAATATCTAATTCGTAATGTTAGTATCTATTTTTGAAAAAAAAATAAAAACTTTAATTTATTTAATGATTGTTTTTCAAAAATAATTCTCAAAATAGATATAACTTTTTATAAATTAAATGTATTAGAAAGATCACAATATTTTATGGATTATCTAGAAGTGACTTTTGAACCAGGATCAATAACTCAGAATCTAAGTATTTTTTTTTTCCAATAACACATAAAGAAATATATTAATTTTTCTTACAGCCGTGAAAAATCCGGCCTGAAAAATATTGATCTGAGTTATTTGTTACAGTCTTTCTAATAAATCAAATTATATTGCATTTCATCTATTTTTAAATAAATATATTCAACATTTCTAATATTTCAATTAAAAAAAATTTCTGTTTTGTAAAAATAAAAAAAAAATAAAAGTTGGAACCGTGGAAAAATTCCACGGCTTGGGTAGTTTTAATAATGTTCTTGGATAATGGTTATTATTATTAAATTATTTTTTTAATTGAGTAAAAATAAAAATGTCGGTCCGAATATATATATGCTATATGCCTTGAATTGGAGCCTAAAAATTGTATGTTTCTGATATCAATGGAAAAAAGCCTATATAAGAAATAAACTGGGTAGCCCAATAAGCCACAAACTTGGACAGCACAAGTTTTTCTATTAACTTGACTTCCAAATTTGATAAGCCCAACCATAAGCTCGTAGCCTATCATTGCATTGCGAGCTATGTTGCATGGATATGGTACGGGTATTGTATCTGATACGATACGGATACGGTAATATAATAATTTTTAAAAATTTAGGATACGATATGCCAATTATATATATTAATTTTTATTATTTTAATTATAAATATAACTTGAAGCAAATTTGTATAAAAATTGAAGATCAATAAAAGAGTGAGTCTATGGTACTATGCATATCACGGGTTATTATCGTGCTACGGCTCTATATTTGAGTTTTCAAATCCTAATGGTCGATCTGAGCCGTTCATCTTGTTCTCCATATTAATATGTGTTTGGAGACCAAATTTTACAATTTTTGAAAATTTTTTTACTATTTTTTTAGATTTATTGAAAATCACCGTTTTTGGATGGTCCAGAATTTTCAGATCAAGTAATTTTCTAAATATCTAAAAAAATAGTAATTTTTTTTCAATAACATGTAAAATTTGGTCTCCAAACACATATTAATATGGAGAACAAGATGAACGGTTCGGATCAACTGTTAGGATTTAAAAACTTGAATTGAGCCGTAATATAGTAACAAATCGTAATATGCATAGTACCATAGACTCACTCTCAATAAAATATGTAAGTCACTAAAAAGTTTCATACATAAAATGGTAGTGCAGTGGCTAGGATTTTGACACTGGACCGAAGTGGCAGAGGTTCGAATCGCGCTGGGAGCCAAACCTTATTCATTATTAAAAAAGCAATTCCAGAAGCAATCTGGGGCCCTATCGGACTAGGGACAAAAATTCTAGAAGGAATATTCGGCCGTATCGGATTGTATCAGACAGGAACCAAAATCAGTAAAAGCGGAGAAAAGTATCGCTGCCGCACAATATTTTATTGGAGGAGACCATATCTAATCGTTAAAGATCACATCTATATACCTTATCTACAATTTTAGAGATATTGAGAAATTAGTAAAAGCCTGAATGAACAAAGTGAAACCAGTAATACATTGAACATTTAATTTTGCTTTAATTAACAGCAAGTTCAGGATAACTGTCTTTCTCTGAATTTTGAAATTTAGATCTGGTGTTTGTGTTGCCCCTCCTGAAAATTAGTTCGTTCCTCTCGAAACTGAGTTTTTGTCATAATTAGATTGATTATCTCCTAGATAGTGTCAAGATTTGAAGAAAGTATTGGATGGTATCAAGATCTGAAGAAAAAACTCAGTTTCATGGTGAAGGAGATATAAAAGAGATGAATCTGAATAGTGGAGTCAAATAGAAACAAGAGTTAATAATTTATGGGTTGTCCTTTTATTAGTTAATGGGCTGTGACAAAGTTGAATTAATTTGAAGATGAGATGTAAGCTAGATTTAGAAATGATAGTTGGGTTTTCGAAAAAATAATAAGAGTTGGCTGCGTTTATGAGCTGGAGATATGAATTAAAAGATACAGTAGTTAAGACTTAAGAGCAGTAGAATTTACCTCATCAAATTTGGACAGCACAAACTTGATGAAACTGTTCAAACAACAAAATGTCGTCATATTGACATTCCATCAAAATACGACAAAACACAACAATCTCAAACAAAATAGTTATTTGCAGAGATTAATTATTTATCCTGTCCTTTGGTCACATGCGCGTTGTTTTATGTACCATGCACCAATTTCTTGTGTTTTTCTAAAGAAAGCCAGGGGTGTTTGAAGTTTGATGGGTATGGGATTAAAATTGATTTTTTTTTTTTATTTTATAGCCAGTTTAACAAAATTTATGAAACTGTTCAAACAGCAAAATAATTTTAAAGTTTCCGGTCAACTTTTCACAGAAATATTTTACCGTTCTAGGGATTCTCTTTCTGCAAAACAATTTTCTGGTTTTGGAGTTTCTGAAAAATAATTTTGTATTTTGTATGTGAAATTTAAATTGTTTATACAATTACCTGTAATTGTCTTTACAAGCAATTGTACTTGTCATGCATTACATGCAATTTCATTTATATGTAATTGTATTTTACAATTTCAATTAATGTAATTGTAAATTTACGTAATTACATTTACAATGACAATTACATAAAATTATCTTTTACTTCTTCAAATTTGTTATTTTCTAATTACAATAACTATTACATGTAATTTTTTTTTCCAATTACATTGCAATTACCTGTAAGCATAATTGAAATTATTTATTAGATGTAAGTGTAAATACATCCAATTATAATTACATGTAATTGTCGTTACACCCAATACAATTACATGTAAGTATAAATACATCCAATTATAATTACATGTAATTATAATTGTCGTTACACCCAATACAATTACATGTAAGTGTAAATACATCAAATTATAATTACATGCAATTGTAATTGTAATTGTAATTGTCATTGTCGTCACACCCAATACAATTACATGTAAGTGTAAATACATCCAATTATAATTACATGTAATTATAATTGTCGTTACACCCAATACAATTACATGTAAGTGTAAATACATCCAATTATAATTACATGTAATTATAATTGTCGTTACACCCAATACAATTACATGTAAGTGTAAATACATCCAATTATAATTACATGTAATTATAATTGTCGTTACACCCAATACAATTACATGTAAGTGTAAATACATCCAATTATAATTACATGTAATTGTAATTGTCATTGTCGTTACACCCAATACAATTATATGTAAGTGAAAATACATCCAATTATAATTACATGTAATTGTAATTGTCGTTACACCCAATACAATTACATGTAAGTGTAAATACATCCAATTATAATTACATGTAATTGTACATATTTATAATTACATTTACAATGAAAATTTCACATCATTGTCTTTTACATTAATTTGTTCTTTCACAATTAAAATTACTATTATATGAAACTTTTTATTACATCTTCAGATTTGCTTTTTAGAAGTACACACATGTTTCGTAAGTTTTTTCACAAATCGCTATAATTTTAAACTAGATTGAACAAAGAATACAAAATGTAGAAAGAAATGAGTGAGTAATGAGAAAAAAGAAGGTACAAACAATGAAAATAAAATATGAAAGTCTAAAAAGAGAAAATAAGCTTGGGAGAAATTTTAGGTTGATCTGATTTAGTCTGGCTTTGTATTTTGTATGTGGGTGAGCTTTATTTTGGGTTCCACGTACTGCATGTCTATGGATATCTGTCGGTTTAATTTGTGATTTTTGTTTCGTTCTTTCGAGTCTTTTATGAATAAGTACAAAAGGTGCGTGCCTTCTTTAATTTTGTAGTCCAAATGTTGAAGCCAATAAGGAATTATTCAATTTAGATTATTATTAAATTGAAATTTACACCATAAATTCTACACAATAAAAAATCATCTTATATGACACAGACTATTAGTCTATGGTTGAAATGACGACCCAGCAACTACTTTAAGATTGAGATCGAGTGAGAAAGAATATTCTTTTAAGGCTAGTTCTCCATTTTACAAATTTTGAGTACATATATATCTTTTAATGCAAATACTGAACATATAACCTAGATAGTTTTGTTTTTGTTACACGCACCTTCCACATCTCGGTTATTTTTAAAAATGATGATGAATATGGCTTTTCCAATAATTGCATTTAAAATAATAATGAAAATGACTTAGGATATTTTATAATGCTAACCATTGCATTTAAAATAATGATGAAAATGACTTAAGAATCCAACCCTGTCAAATCAAATCGGAAAGTCAAATTTGTGTATCCTAAATTGAATTGAATATCAATGGCAACCTTTTTTGGAAAATATAAAACTACTACGAAATATTTTGAGAAAATAAAATCTGAAACTTACTCGAAATGTAATTTTATATTTATTTCTGATTTTCTGAATATTTTATAAATTATATATGGGCATTAGTATACATTTTATTAACAAATTCCCAAAATCTTAAAAAAATGACACAACACATCTAACTAGTGGCACGACACGTTCAAATATGTCTTAACAAACCATATCGTAACGTCAAACGTGTTGTATTCATTCTGTCATGCCACGATATGTGTTGAAATTTCGATAAATTGGCTTGGTACAACACGTTTCCCCGAGCACAACTAAGCACAACAAGCCAGATCAAGGCACAACACGGCTTCAATGCACTAGTTGCGCCATGGGTAGATATATATACTGCCTTCATTTAAAAAAATATATATTTTTATATTAAATTGGATGAAATATTAATGTTAATTATGTCACGAAGGGATCGTTGCAAATTCATGACATCTTGTTGCTGCAAATCTACCAACTATTATATTATCACATTTAGTTGTCCTGTCACTCAAATTGAAGATTTTCATACTAACACAAATTCCATTTCATATTACCATATTCCCCTCGCAAAGTATATAATGATTAAACACATGTTTTAATTACAAACCAAATTTTATGGGGCCAAACTTGATTGAATCCACAAGACCAAGTAGCTCTCAAAGTATATGGCCACCAATTTAAAACACATTAATATTTCATCCAATTTAATATAAAAATATATATTTTTTAAATGAAGGCAGTATACTATCCAGGTGCAATTAACGCACAGCACAGGAGACCCGGCCGACAACGATTTATTTTGTTTGAGAAATTGGTGGCCATATACTTTGAGAGCTACTTGGTCTTGTGGATTCAATCACCTAAGGTCCAATTTGTTTCAAGACGTGTGTTTCACTTTAAAATTTGTTTACAGATTTCAAAACGAATCGAATAATTTTAGAGCTCATTAAATCTAAAAGTAGATTCCATAAACATTGGACCTACTCCGTTTCTACTAACAAATAGTCAAACAGATTGTGTTTTGTTGTGTTTGACTCTTCAATGTTAGTTTAAAATAAGTATATATTTAAATCAATACATATCACAACATTTAAGAAAACTTTCACTTAATATGCAGCCAAACATTTAAGAAAAACAACTACCTAACTTTTCTGATGGTGTTGAATAATTTGTACTTTCTCTACCTATTTATTGTTTCTTGACTTTCAATCATAATAAGAGCACAGGCCAATTTAATTAGCAGTTGAAATTAATTTATATATTAGAAAGAAAAGAAAAATTCAAACCATCATTTTCTAAAAATAGTGGTTTGGTTTGTTCATTCTCAACTTTTCAATATTTAAATACCATTTCTATAGCAAAAAAATTTGAGTAAACCAAAAGGAAGACATTTGAATTCAATCAGATAAGGCATTGAAGAAAATTAAATTCCTAACAATTAAATATTTTCATATATTTGAACGAGTTTAATTAATTTCCTACAATTCTGATATTCATTGTCAACTTAATTGGTAGATCTATCATGATCTAGCTAGGCATCGAAAAATACACATATATGCCTTGAATTGGTAGATCTATCGTGATCTAGCTAGGCATCAAAAAATAAGTCATCTATTTGGGTTTATATTAACTGGAATAATTATACTAATTTTCTCACCCATGTTCCTCTTTTTTCCTGCACTCTCTCTCCTCAATATTAACTTTATTAACAATCTTTATCCCCCCATTTATTCCGCTAATAATTTTCATTTATCCCCACATTAAATTAGACTGTCATTTAATAACAATCTTTGCATTAATTATGCTGTCCTCTAATAGCAATCTCTGCATTAATTATATTGTCCTAAAATAACAATCTCTGCATTAATTATACTTTCCTTTAATAACAATTTCCGCTAATATAAATTATTTATGCATTTAACATAAAATATTTATCCATATAACATAAAATATTTATCATTATGCTTGAGAATTATTTATCTTTTATGTTTTACTAAAAGTTGCAGCTATGTTTGTGAAGTATTTATCCATGTAACATAAAATATTTATAATTATGTCTGAGAAGTATTTATCATTAATGTTTTATTGTATGTTTGAGAAGTATTTATCCATATAACATAAAATATTTATCTATGTAGCATAAAATATTTATCATTATGCTTGAGAAATATTTATCATTGATGTTTTACTAAAAGTTGTAGCTATGTATGTGAAGTATTTATTCATGTAATATAAAGTATTTATTTATGTAGCATAAAATATTTATCATTATATCTGAGAAGTATTTATCATTGGGTGAGGGAATTGTTTATTTAATAGTCCCCAGTTGTGCGTGGACAATCCAAAAAAAAAGAAATTTTGTGCGAGGATAACTGACAAGTATTTATGAGGGGAGTGTTTATTTAATAGTCCCTAGTTGTGCAGGGACAATTCAAAAAAAAAAAAAATTGTGCAGGAACAATTGATATATTGATTTAGTCAGTCATAAATATATATCATTGCATAGGGATTAGTACTTTGCAAATTCAATATAAATACTTTGATGCTTCAAGTTAAATACTAACAGTTTCTGCAGGGTATTAATGATTGAGCGGTCCCTCTCATGACTTTTTTGGCAAATTGTGCAGGGTTTTTTGTGGGGTTGAGACTGCGGGGATTGTTATCAGGATCCTATTAACAGTGGCTTGCACGGACTGATTCAAATATGCGTTGGATCTATTTTACGTAGGGCCCACTGTCAAGACAAAATCAATTCATCATACACCACACTGAACTTGGATTATTGGATCTATCTTCTTTCCTTAATTAGTTGATCTATTTATCTTTTGAATACACCTAACCAAGTATCCAGTAATATCAGAAAAAAAAAGCGTTGATCAGAACATATTTGAAATAAAATCATTTGAAAGTCTAATTAATCGAAATAAAATATGTATAGTGTTAATTAAAGTTTTAAAATACCAAAAAAATTATATAATCCGAAATGAGAATTTAATATATTATAGTGCACAAAGATCAATTTATTTAAAATAGTATACATCAATTATAATTTTAGATTGTTCTAAGAAACTTCGAGTGAAAAATTTCAAGAGAATGTGTAACGTTAATTTTAAATAACAAGTACATTTCTCTGAACATACCGATAAGATAATAATGACTTTAATCTAAAGTTAACTATAGTTTATTAGATTGTTAAAGGAGTATTTAAAGCAATAATTCAAGTGAGAAACCAAAAATTCAGTTTATTAAATTAGTAGGTGGGACCCGCATAATTTTGCTCTATCTTATCTTCTCCGTTTATATTTTGATTAACAATGCTACTATTTTCTTTTGACTCTTTATACGTGGCAAACAAAGCACCTAACCTCTCTGATGATGTTGAATAATTATACTTCTCTACATAGTTAGTGTTTGTTGACTTTCAAAGTTTGAATCATATATAATAAGAGCACATGCCAACAGTTGAAATTTATATATTAGAAAGAAAAGAAAAATTAAAACCATCATTTTCAAAAAATAGTGGTTTGGTTTTGTTACGTTACGAAATTTTAATAATTAAATTTAAATAATTAAAAGCAGGAATCAAATATCGTGCTAACAAAATAGACATATAAACCTTAATTTATGTTTTTCTAAATAAGTAAATGAAGTATGAATCGAAACCGCATTGAAATTTCGAGATTTTTGAGACTTTATAGGCTGAGTGCGGATGGCTTGACCCGCATTGCGGGTGGGTGTGTCTGCACTCATGAAATTCTGTGTTGAAATGAAATTCCTAAAAATCGGCTAAGTGCTGAGTGCGGATGGAATGACCCGCACTGCGGATGGGTTCGTCCGCACTCATGTATTTCTGTGTGACCTGAACTTTCCTGAAATCGGCTAAGTCCCGAGTGCGGATGGGTTGACCCGCACTGCAGGTGGAATACATCCGCATTAGGCTCGGACTTTCCCTGAACTCTTGCCTAAATCCCGAGTGCGGGTGAGTGACCTGCACTGCGGATGAGTGCGTCCACACTCAGGGATTTTTCTGTGTTAATTTCATTTTCCTAAAACCGACTAGGTGCTGAGTGCGGGTCAAGCCACCTGCAGTGTGGATGGGTGCATCCGCATTCAGGGTGTTTTTAATCCTAAAACTCAAATCAGACCTTCTCTCTCTCCCACTTCATATTTTCCCCATTTTTCAAGTGATTTTCGTCCAAAGAGAAGAAAAAGAGTGTGAGAACTTTCCGTTCCTTTCAGACCCTCGATTGTTGCGAGAAATCGACTTTGGAACCGAGTAAGCAGGTGAGAATCTCTCCCAGCTCTCCTATTTGGTATTTATTTCTCTTTCTATTTCTCTCGAAAAACTCAGATTTCTCGATTTCTCATATTTTCGTTTTAAACTCGAGATTTGTGTTCGAATTGCTTGAGGACTAGTTCCTCTACACCCCTTGCTTGTTTATTTTCAATCTTTTTCCCGATTTCCTTTCGATTTGAGGATTTTTTATTTCTAGGGTTTTGAGCCAAAACCCAAATTGAGTAAAATTGTGAATTGATCTGTTTAATCCAACCGATTAGACTTATAATCGGTAAGGTTACCCTTTGATCCTGAATTTCTAGAACATTTAACAGCTGATTTGAAGTTTTGACCAAATTAGGGTTTAACCAATCGATAAATTGAATTGTACGGAAACCAAAATAGTGAACTGGTTAAGGAAGTGCTACCAAAGTGGAACTGTATATGGCTAGAGGGCCTAGATGCAAATGTGCACCATTGTAAAGATGGGTAATAAGAAAGAAGGAACCGAAAAGAACCGATACCAAAGCATAAGAACTGATTTAGGACTGTACAAACCATTAACAATCTAAAGTAAACGTATAGACCACTGAACCCGAATTAAACCAAGTATACGTATAATATAGGTGTAGACTCGGTCGAGCAAGAATTTGCGAGGCAATTCGAGACGCCTGATCCGTAACTAAGCGTACGCTCGTCATAACCAGGTGCGGGATTCTTGGACTTGTTTGATACTTTATTTTTAGGAATTAAACTGTTTATTCATTTGTCATGTTGAATGCTTAATTGTTGCATATTTTGGAATTCATGCTGTATATTGATTCTCGCATAAATGAGAATGTTTTGAATTGTTCAGTTAAGGTTATTTGGCATGTTGGTATGGTTATTATTTGATTAGTTCTATTAATTGTTCTTGATGTGAATGAATCTGCCAGGCCGACCTGTTTAGGTGGCTGGATAAGGTGACGCTGCTGACTTATGCGTTGACCTGTTATGAATTTGCCAGACCGACCTGTTTAGGTGGCTGGATAAGGTGACGGTGACCTATCCGTTGACTTGTTTAATGAACTTTTGCAAGGCTGATAGCTGATTGTGATTCGATTTGAATGAAATTGCAAAGTTGAGCGGTATGGCTGACTTTGATTCCGTGTGATTGCATTTTTGTCAAGTTGACCTGTATAGGTGACTTGTAACTAGACCTTAGGAAATGGTTAAGCCAAACAGCTACAGATGGGTGTTAGATAAAAGGTCCAGCTCGAAAGAACATATGTAGTTGCTACAAGCCCTAAAAGAATTAAGTTAAGCCAAATATATGTTGTGTTGAAACTCATATTGGAAATTCCGTAAACTGTGATTCAGTTTGATTAATTGTTGTCGAGCATTGGCATTCTGTTATTTATGATTATGTATATCTGTTTGCATTGTTATTGTTTGAGTTTCATTGTTGAATATAGATTTTGATTGCAAGTCTAATAGTCTAAACTGTGGAAAATTCGCACTGAGAATTTATTCTCACCCCCACCCTCCGGGTTATATTACAGATACTGGTGCGACGGATTCCGGAGAGGCACGCAAGTAGTAGGCCATAGTAGCTTACCATCTCATGACCCTAGATATATTTTGGTGCATAGTTTTAGGGTAGGCCTCATGGTTGGTATCCGGATGAGATACTTTTGTTGTATTATATTCTGACCAGACTATGTACTCTGATTTGTGTATATATAAACTTAGTTCATTTTGTTTGGTGTTGAATTGTTGAGTAAAGTTTGAATAGCCTTGTAAGTATACACGGTGTTGTATGTTTACGGCGGGAGACTGTTACGACTCGTGGCCGCGGGGTGTGACAGGTTTGATTTGTTCTTTCTCAATTTTTCAATATTTAAATACCATTGCCATAGCAAAAAAAAGGTTTGAGTAAACAAAAAAGAAGACATTTGAATTCAATCATATAAGACATTGAAGAAAATTAAATTCCTAACAATTAAATATTATCATATTTTGAATTGATTTTTTCAAATTCGTTCTTTTATATCTTCAAATTTGTTCTTTCAAAATTACTTATTTGAAAAAAAGTATTTATGTAGCATAAAATATTTATCATTATATCTGGAAACTAAATTTTTGTCATAATTAGATTGATTATCTCCTAGATAGTGTCAAGATTTGAAGAAAGTACTGGATGGTGTCAAGATCTGAAGAAAAAACTCAGTTTCATGGTGGAGATATAAAAGAGATGAATCTGAATAGTGGAGTCAAATAGAAACAAGAGTTTGCGTTTTATTTCCAACCGAGGGAAAACTAGGTTCTATCTCCGTTCTTGCGTACGTAATTTATGGGTTGTCCTTTTATTAGTTAATGGGCTGTGACAAAGTTGAATTAATTTGAAGATGAGATGTAAGCTAGATTTAGAAATGATAGTTGGGTTTTAGAAAAAAATAATAAGAGTTGGCTGTGTTTATGAGCTGGAGATATAAATTTCAACTGCTAATAAAATTGTTCTGTGCTCTTATTATTATTGAAAGCCAACAAACAACGGCACCATCAGAAAAGTTAATTAAGTGATTGTTTTTCTTAAAAGTTATGATGCATATGAAGTGATTATTTTTCTTAAGTGTTGTGACATGTATTAATTTAAATCAAGGTTCTAAATAACGATTATAGCGCTTAGCTTTAAGGTCCAAAAAATCTATAATGCAACCATAGCTAGTTTAGAATCATTATAAAATTTTCTCAAAAAAAAAAGAATCATTATACAAAAAAAGCGATTAATATTGTTGTAGTTTTGAGTTTTAAAAAAAACTATAACACAGCTATTGCAAAGCTATAATTAATTAGAACTCTTGATTTAAATTAATCCATATCTTAAACCAACATAAAATCTTATTGAAGAATGAATAGTTAAAATGTCGTCATATTGACATTCCATCCAAATACAATAAAACACAACAATCTCAAACAAAATAATTCTTTGCAGAGATTCTTTATCGAATTTTTTTTCATAAACCATAATTAATAAAACAAATTTTACCGAACTATTGGTTTTTTTATTTTTCAAAAACCATGAGGACCGTGGAGTTCCTACGGTCTCATTTTTTTTTTATAAAAGAGAATTTTTTTAATTTTTTGTATTAAAATATTAGAAATATTGAATATAGTTATTTGAAAATAGATGAAATATAATATAATTTGATTTATTAGAAAGACTGCAATAAATAACTCGGATCAATATTTTTCAGGTCGGGTTTTTCGCGGTTGTAAGAAAAATTAATATATTTCTTTATGTGTTATTGGAAAAAAAAATGCTTAGATTCTGAGTTATTGATCCCGGTTCAAAAGTCACTTCTAAGTAATCCAGAAAATATTGCAATCCTTCTAGGACATTTAATTTATAAAAAAGTTATATCTATTTTGAGAATTCTTTTTGAATAACAATCATTAAATAACTTAAAAGTTTTTATTTTTTTCAAAAATAGATACAATTTTTCATAAATTAAATGTACTAGAAGGATTACAATATTTTATGGATTACCTAGAAGTGACTTTTGAACCGGGATCAATAACTCAGAATCTAAGCATTTTTATTTTTTTTTCTAATAACACATAAAAAAATATATTAAATTTTCTTACAGCCGCGAAAAACCCAACCTGAAAAATATTGATTCGGGTTATTTATTGCAGTATTTCTAATAAATAAAATTATATTGCATTTCATCTATTTTCAAAGAAATATATTTAACATTTCTAATATTTTAATACCAATTTTTTTTAAAAAATTATGTTTTATAAAAAAAGAAAAATTGAGACCATGGAACCTTACGGTCCTTTTGGTTTTTGAAAAACAAAAAAAAAAATCAATTATATTGGTTCCATAAAATTGGTTTTATTAATTATGGTTTATGAAAAAAAAAATTCTTTATCCTTCCGCATTAATTGTGTTGTGGTCACGTGCACGTTGTTACATGTAGCATGCACCGATTTCTGGTGTTTATTTAAAGAAAGCAAGGCGTGTTGTTTTTTTTCTTTTTTTGACTTGAAAAGCAAGGCGTGTTTGATGGGTATAGCCGTATAGGATTAAAATTGATTTCATTCACTTTTTTATGAACTGTGCTCCGATATTTTTATTACTATTAAAAAAAGAATTGAAAATTTTGAATTCTATAACCAGTTTAACTAAATTTATTAAACTGTTCAAACTACAAAATAATTTCATAGTTTCAGATCAACTTTCTACATAAATATTTTGTTAAACTGGTTATAGAATTTCCAAATAAAACTTCAGATGATTAATAAAAAAATTAAACTATCTAAAAAATAAACAATAAAAACACACAATTAAGATAAAACATCTCAGAAACAAACAATTAAAATAAAACATCTAAAAACAAACATTTAAAAGAATCCACTGAACTTTAAAACCGAAAAATTATTCTGCGAAAAGAGACCTCATGAAACTGTGAAATTATTTTGTGATTTGAGCAGTCTACGAATATTTGCGGAAAGCGAAGTCAACGAATTATTTTGAATGAAGTACATGAAAACGAAGTCAAAGAATTAGAGGCTATCAGGAAAGCGAAGCACATGAAAGCGAAGTCAGGGAATTAATTAGTAGCTATGGAAAGTGAAGTGCATCTGTGCATGCATGAAAGCGAAGTCAGGAAATTAGCTATTAGCAATCAGGAGGAATTAATTATATAAGGGATCGAATCTACGCAACTGTCAACCAACAAAACAAAACCAAAAAAAAAGGAGCTAGAGAGAAACTAAGGAAACCATTAATGGCGGAATTAGCTAATGGAAGCAGGGTAATTTTCGACCTGATCATGAGCGCCCTCAACAGCACACTACGTGCCTACAACCGAGCAGGCAGAGCCATCGCACCAGAGCAGGAGAACAGGGAGCTTCGCCTCGTGGGTGCCAACTTAGTTGTGATGGGGGTATTCAACACTGCTGTCTCATACCGTGCTGTCATCAATATTCCTCCGGCAATTCCACACTACATGCATGTCATCCCCTTCATCATTCAATGTTTCACCTGCGTCGCTGGGATCATCCTAATGGCAGCTGGCTGCTTCTTGGTTGTCGGTGACAACCCTCGCCAGTATGGCTGTCTTGTAAAGACCATGCTGTTCCTTGCGTTCATTGCATCTGCTTTAACCATGGGAGTTCTCCTCTAGGACGTTCTCCTCTTCTTCCGGTTGATCTGAATTAGTCTGCTTTTTGGTGTTGTGTATGTGGGTGAGCTTTATTTTGGATTCCACTACATGTCTGTGGATATCTGTCGGTTTAATTTGTGATCGTTGTTTCGTTCTTTCGAGTCTTTTCTGAATAAGTACAAAAGGTGCCTTCTTTAATTTTGTAGTCCAAATGTTGAAGCCAATAAGGAATTATTCAATAGTTTTGTGTTTGTATTGTGTCATTGCTAGTAGTGTTTGTTTTGTGATTGTTTATTACATCTTCATATTTGATTTTTATAATTACCTGTAATTGTCTTTACAAGCAATTGCACTTGTCATGCATTACATGCAATTTCATATATATGTAATTGTATTTTACAATTTCAATTAATGTAATTGTAAATTTACGTAATTACATTTACAATGACAATTACATAAAATTATCTTTTACTTCTTCAAATTTGTTATTTTCTAATTACAATAACTATTACATGTAATTATTTTTTTTACAATTACATTGCAATGACCTGTAAGCATAATTGAAATTATTTATTAGATTTTCATTTTTTTTTTTACAATTACATGTATTTATCTTTACCAGCAATTGTAATTGTCGTAGCACCCAATACGATTACATGTAAGTGTAAATACATCCAATTATGATTACATGTGATTGTCGTTACACCCAATACAATTACATGTAAGTGTAAATACATCCAATTATAATTACATGTGATTGTCGTAGCACCCAATACAATTACATGTAAGTGTAAATACATTCAATTATAATTACATGTGATTGTCGTTACACCCAAGACAATTACATGTAAGTGTAAATACATCCAATTATAATTACATATGATTGTCGTTACACCCAATACAATTACATGTAAGTATAAATACATCCAATTATAATTACATGTACTTATCTTTATCCATTTTTTTGTTGCTGTACTTTCGAGTAACAAGTCAAGCCAGACGGTCCTGATAGCTTGGTGTCTGAAGTCAAATCTTTTGAGATATCATATCGTGCGTGTGAACGACTGTGGTTTTGGTTCAGTTAGATGTGTTGTGCCGTCTTTTTTAAGATTCGTCTTTGATCACTAGTCAACACGCTATGATTATCCTGTTGCTTTCGCTCATTGCATCTACTGTAACGATTGGAGTTGGATTTTGTCTGGTAAAGAAATTGATTCTTTCTACTTAACTTTTATTAATTAATTAAAAGATGGTGACATGGCTTGCCACCTTGCCATTCCATAGAGGGCACAGGCCTTAGCGTCAATAAACAACATGAGAGATTTCACAAATAAATTAAATTCAAGTTTTAAATTCAATTAACAAGTGTAAGGCAGAAATTAATATTACCCAAAACAGGTAAAATGATGAACAGAAAGTGTACCAGTAAGTTCAGATGTATTTATTATCCTTGTAAAATATCTGAAATTTTTTGAAAAGTTAGAATCAAAATCATTACAAATAACGCTGTTTTGATGATTCGTCTAAACTTTCCCGATATTAAGAGCGAAAGCGAATGCTCCAAATCAAAACCTGTTTCATGTCCTTCCTTTGTCGGTACGAACTACCAAAATGGGACAACAGTACGCTTGTACCAGAATGATAGGAGGGACAACATGAGAGAAACCTAGATCGAAATATTGGTAGATAATTAAAATTGAAAGACTTCCAATGTTGTCTAAACGAGCCATCATACCTAAACGCATTCATACCCGATCTTATTTTTATTAATAAGAAATGTTCCAATACTCAAGCCATCATACCTAAACGCATTCTCAAGCAGTTTAACATAAAAAACTTTCAATGTTGCCTAACTTATATTTGCAGCGCTAATATCAAAATATTTAAAGCTATATTTATAATATTTTATAATGTTTTTCGCAAGCATGTAAACCTCTGTATGAAAGCATTAAAATTCTAAATCTGCATAGTTTTAACTTCTAACTACTTTTGTTTTCAAGCCAAAAACGGAAAGATTCATTTCATCCACTTTTTTATTTTTTTCTCTGATTATTATAATTTATTTTTTCGATGATCCGTAATGAATTTTATGAATCTAAAAATACGAACATTTTCTATTCGATTTTATTTTTCAAATAAGATCCATGAAAAAATACTTTTGAGTAATTTTAAAGTTATTTATTTTTTTAAAAGTAAAACTCATGAGCACTTTAAATTTTCAAGTTTTTAAATCTCAGTCTGTAACCATTAAAATTTTCAAAGCTTTGTACATGAGGCTTGTATGCTTTGTAAATGCAGTGTTATTGTTGAGGTTTATATGCTTTGAAATGTTATTGTTGAGAATTTAATTCTTTGTATATGAGGTTTATATGCTTTGTAAATGAGCTTTGTAAATGCGGTGTTATTGTTGAGGTTTATATGTTTTGAATGTTATTGTTGAGGTTTTAATTATTTGTACATGAGATTTATATGTTTTGTAAATGTAGTGTTATTGTTGAGGTTTTAATTTTTTGTACATGAGGTTTATATGTTTTATTCTAGAGATTTAAAGTGTTATTAATAAGGTTTATATACTTGTAAACAGAGGTTTAAATTATTTTGAAATAAAATTAAAAAAAAAACTAAAAATCATAAAGATTTAAAGTGGTAAAAAAATTACGACACAAATATAACTCGAAAGTTATTCTTCATGAATCTAATTTGAAAAAGAAAGGATAAAAAGCGTTCATACTTTTTAGATTCACAAAATTGATCATGGATCATTGAGAAAATGGATGAGAATGATCAGAGAAAAAATAGAAAAAAGTGGGTGAAATGAATCTTTCTATTTTTGACTTGAAAACAAAAGTAGTTAGGAGTTAAAACTATACATATGTAGAATTTTAATGCTTGTAGTCAGAGGTTTAAATGCTTACGAGTAGTATTGTAAAATGTTATAAACAGAGTTTTAAATGTTTGGATATTAGCACTGAAAATGAAAGTTAGATAACACTGGAAGTTTTTTCTGTTAAACTACTTGAGGGACACGCTAGGGAATTTTATTTGGAGTACAATTATTAGGCTCCTTTATTAATAGGGAGCACCTAGCTATCCCCCATAACAATCTCTCATTTCATCCCCCAGTCATTAACTACTTCAATAACTACTAACTACTTAGGGGGACCACTTACTATTTGGAAACCACATAATATTTGAAAGATTTTAAAATTGTTTACTATTTTTTTAGATTTATTGAATATCGCTATTTTTTATGGTCTAGATTTGTCTGAAAATCAGCGATTTTCAATAAATCTAAAAAAATAGTAAAAATTTTCCAAAAAATATAAAATTTGATCTCCAAACACATATTAATATGGAGAACAAGATGAACGGTTCGGATCTACCATTTGGATTTTGAAAAGTCGAATATTGAGCCGTAGCACGGAAGGCCTCTATGCAACCCATAACACCGTAGCCAAGTCCATAATATTAGATTAGATTAGTATTAAATAAATATAATATTAAATTAGATTAATATTAAATAAAATGTTAGATTGAATACAATATAATATTAGTTTAAATGTTAACTGTAATATAATATTAATTTAAATATTAGATTAGTATTAAATAACTATAATATCAAATTAGATTAATATTAAATAAAATATTATATTAAATATAATATAATATTTATTCGCAATGCAATAATAGGCTACATTATCATGAGACGGATGACAACATGTACCAAAAAAAAGAGGAGAAAACGAGAACAGTAAAGGTTATGATTGAAAGCGACCTGCTTCCCAGAACTTTCACAAATTTTAGAAAGCGAATGGAAGAGAATAAAAGAGGAGAAAACGAGAACACTAAGGGGGCGTTTGGTTCGTACTTTTAAACGGTGATTCCTTGGCATTGTGATTCCTTGGAAAGCGATGTCCGCGTTTGGCAAAATCAACGAGGAAATAGCCATGGGAATCGGTGATTCCTGGCTATGCCGATGACATGATTTGTGGCTATCGCGATAGCCAAAAAAAACACGGAATTTTTCGATGCCCGCTCGATGGACATACAACCCAGCGCGCAATTTTTTATTTTCTTTCCCTTCGGTGAAACTCTTTTCCTCTTCTCCTTCTCAGTCTCTCTCCGAAACCTGATGGCATCTCAAGCTCGTCAATGGTGTCGATCTCCAGTGCCTTCTCTCCTTTCTCCACTCTATTTCGGCCACGCCGCCACCAGTCCGACGTCATCTCCGCCTTTCCTCTTCACCACTTCCGTCCGCCTCAATCCATCGCCGATCTGCCTAATTCCTCCTCTCCTTTTTATCTCTCCTCTTTTAGTAAGAATTTTCTCAAATTGGAACCTGTATTGAGCGAATCAAAGCTTGTAATGTTCGATTTGACCATCATTTGTTTATTTTGAGCAGATTAAACCACCGTCTTCTCCTGCCGGTCGTTTTACTCAAATACTCTCTGTGGGAATTAGAGGTTCGGCCCTGGGGCCTCAATTTGTTGCAGAGGCACTTGCTCCTGCTAATCTTCCTTTGAAGGTGCATATTGCATTTTTGAAATAAAGATTTGATGTATACTGAATCATTTTTCTAGTCCATATGCAATATAAGATGATGACAGACAAATTCACAAATATGACACCAGTTGGTTTTTTGAAATTATTTTAAATGGTACAGGAACAAGAAACTTAATGTGAAGTGGTTTCAGAGTTAAGTAAGATAGCATAATTTACTCAAAATTATTTTATTAAAGAAGACGAAACGAAACATGTTTTCAAATTAATCATGTGGAAACCTCAGCAGAGAGGAGCTTTTTGGAAGCAAACTGGATAATTGCAGCAGAGCCTAGTAGCTCGAGTACAGTCTCTATCTGCACAGAACTAATCTACTATTAACCAAAATGATCCAATAATTCTTGAACCAAATAAATAGTAAGGAATTTTACATTTTTACTGGTATAAGTTACGTCTAATGCACAATGTAAATTGATGCTGGCAAGCAAGAACGCAACTTGATGCAGGTTTGCTTCTGACATGTTGCCAGCTTGTACTGCACTACCCTTCTCAAATTCCAGTCCAGAAATTGAATAAATTAGAACTCCAAACAGGTCTGCTTTCTATCTCTTCTCAAAATTAGAAAATCAGAGTGGGTACAGTGTACGAAAAATGGCAGGGGAAAGGTTTAGGTTGGGTCTGATCATGGAGACCGATGCAGTTGTACTGTGACCAGGGATACCAGTGTAAATGCACTTGGTTTGGTTTGGGTTGATACTGGTACGTATTGTACGAAAAGGCTTTAGAAAAAGAGCATGCTTGTTTTGGCTACTGTCATACTGATATACCGGTTTAAAATTCATAGATTAAGTGACACAGTCCCTACAAACAAGTAAGAAGAAAAAGGTACAGACAAAACCGGTACCAATACAGCCCATGGCAAGGGTAATTCTGGTAGACGCTTCATGGGATGCGACACACGGAACAAGTATTGGTATGGCTGTGTACAACAGAAGAAGGACTTGGTGTACACTCACTATGGTAAGGTGGAGGCTGGGGACGCATTCCATGTAGAAGAAGAAGCTGTTTGCCATGCTATGAACTATGCAATGGATGGAGAGAGTACATGAGTTTTCAATATTTTCTCTGACAGCCTGGTATTGGTACAGGCAATTCTTTATGTGTGTTTATATTGTTGTCTTGTTCATAGTTCATTGCTTTATTTGAGGGACTTCAAAAAATCATAATTATTTTTGTTACTAATAACATACAGTTTTTCATTTTTGATACATATCAACAGACCACCATCATCTTTGTTACTGGTACGGCCGTACTAGAGGATTTTATATTGTTCCTTATATATGAATATCTTAGTTCACTTCTTATTCAGTATCAGAAGTTTCTAATTACAATATATATTTTTTCTATATTTAATTGTCCATGTCTGTCAAAATTTTGCCATTTTAGTTGGGAAATGCAAAAAAAAAAAAATTCATGTCTGGTCAGATATTTATCTCACTTGTCAGAAAAAAGTACCAGTATAACGAGCTCATGTAAACTTGAAAAGAGAGCTGCTAAAAAAGTTTGTGTAAATAATTGTCAAACCATTATAATGTTGTAGAAATATAAAACATACAATAGGTAGTCTGAAAAGACAGACATAGTTAATGTGACAGGCATGTCATCTCAAATATATTTTATTTGATTCATAATTTATCTTAAAACAATATATAAAAAAATTGGTAACGTAACATTATTTAGTTAATAATTAATAAATAGTGAAGTTATGTCTATAGCCATTGGAATAGTTATGCGCAAACCAAACATGGGAATGACTCATTCCAGGGAATGTTAAAGCAATAACTATGCACGAACCAAATATGGAAATGACATATGCCCTAAAATGACATTCCCTGGCATTACATTCCATGGAATCCTTCTATTCCCAGGAATGACCTATAGCGAGAACCAAACGCCCCCTAAAGGTTATAATTGAAAGCGACCTGCTTCCCAGAACTTCCGCAAATTTTAGAAAGCGAATGGAAGAGAATATAATTGAGGTATATGCTCTCTAGTACTAACATCTCAGTATTATTCTATGTTACCCAGATACGGCCCATAGGGCTCCGTACCCGTGTCGGGTGCGTATCGGATACGGATATGCACCCGATACGGCTCCGATACGCCAGCTGGCGTATCCTTCCTTTCTTGATACAGTTTCCGATACGGGTTGACTCATCTGAATATATTTAGGATATGCTTGGATACGTTTGGACCACCGTAGACTGTGCACCACACCGCGTGGTCTACCGTGCACCGCGCCAAAATTAATTTTTTTTGCTGCCAAAGGGATTCGAAGAGGGGTCCTGTGCCACATCACCCATAGCCTCTGCCACTACACCATTTCAACTTTGTTGTTGTACCAGAGTTTTTATTCTATTTAATGTATATTTCGCTATAGTGTTATATTTTCATATTTAATTTTTATAATACAAGTATTTGAATTAATAATATAGTTAAAAATATTATATATAATAGCCGTATTGTATCCTTCATTTTTAAAAATTGCCGTATCACTGTATCTATATCGTATCCGATACGATACCCGTATCCGTATCCATGAAACATAGGTATTATTGCATTATTCATTGATTCTCCCAATTGCAGCCGTTCTGGACTCTTAAACTGGAATTTGACAACGATGTTGTAATTACCAGTATTTAATTAATTATTGAGGATTGATTGATAATCACTTAATTTAATAATTTTGACAAAAAAGATTGTTTAAATTTTGATATGTTATAACTCGTGTCCAAAGTTGTGGCTTATTGGGATACCTTGTTTATATCTTACTAGTATTGTGCCTTTGCAACGGAGACATATTATAAGATGGAATAAAATATAAAGAGACTTTTTTGTTTGAAATTTACACAAAATAAAAACAATATATAAATGAAAATAAAAGAGATAAATGAAGAAAAACAGAATTCAAATAATAAATGTTTAAATTAACATTTTAACTTTCCTGTAGTAAAACAAGGTTGCATTTGACAAAGATAAAATTAATTGGTATTCCTTCCTCTTTTTCCCCTTTCTTGTACATTCTATATGTTTTATTAGTATATTTTTACTGTAGATCCTATTTATAATTTTGTGATAATATTTTCTCAGCTAAAAAGACGAAACTGGTATTACTGTTACGCCACGGTTCTATTTGTGCTCTTTTGAGTGATTAAGAACTGAAGATTAGTAAAACTGTTGGCTTGATGGTATCAACGAAGATAAATGGCGCCATTTTTTTTTGAAAAAAATGCACAAGGTGCCCCTTTCATTGATATTTTTTTTGAATAAAAATAAGGATCAAGTTCTTATTGATATATTGATAACTTGATAGTTACATCAGAGTTTGAAGACCAAATCCTCAGAAAAAGGAAGAAAATGGTGACTTAAAAATGATTCAACTTGGTTGAATCTGAAAAAAAAAGAAAAAACTCCCATTACCCTTTCCCCCATAAAAAATATTAAAAGAAATCTTAAAAATTAAAACTCTTCTTTGCCCCTCAGTGATATATTGACCATATATCCTGAACTTCATGCAGTAATACCATCTGTGTTTTAGTTAGGTCTCGAAAAATTCTTGTACATCTTTTCCTCCATCCAACAAACATGGTCAGGATTATTAGCTCTGTCTTCTTTTGATCCACTCTTTCTGACTATCCATGTATGTGCTTCTTCCTTTTGCAATATGCCCCTCCAATTGTGTTTATTTTTACCTATCGGTTGTTCCACTAGGCTATATAGCTCCAACATGAAGGAGCATTCTGAGAAGAGATGAACAACTGACTCACTTGCATTCCTACAGAAATAACACATACCTGGTAGATGCCAACCTCTTTTTGCCAGATTGTCAGTTGTGAGAATTCTGTCATAGTATGTCAACCATGCAAACACCTTAATTCTTGGAGGAATTTTGAATTTTCAGATCCTGTGAATATCTGTTGCAATTGCAGGAAAATTTTTCATCCCCTTCTATACTGATTTGACAGTAAGTTTTTTTGAAGACTCTAGTAACCACAGAACATTATCTTGTTCTATTGTATTCAGTGCCTGTTCTGCTCTGATCTGCATGAATTTCTGAAACTTTTGCCTACAATAATCCTTAATACTTTCGTTTTCTTGTTATTGTCTTAAGTGCACGGGGCATATTGGAATTAATTTGTATTGCACGTGTCTTTCTTGGTTAAAAGTCACAACCAGTGTAATAAAATGTAGGCTATGCGGCTGCATATGCATATGCGGTCCTCAACCGCATAGAATCCGCATTAAAATGCAAGCTATGCGGCTGCATATGCAGTCCTCAGCTGCATAGAATCCAACTATGCGGATTAATATGCAGATTTTAGTCAACTTGTAATATTTTATATATTTTATATTTTAATAATTTAAAAAGTTTGAATTTTAATCCGAATTTTTTTAAATTTTAAAGGATATCGTGTATAAAACGAACCCAATTCGGGCCGAGATTTTTATTTTTACCCAAAAATAATAATTTTTTAATTAAAATACCCAGCAAATCGCTGGATTTTTAAAAATACCCAGCCCGTGGATAAATTTCACGGGCCAGATTTTTTTATTCCCCCCGTGGATAAATTCCACGGGCCGGATTGTTTTATTCCCCCCGTGGATAAATTCCACGGGCCGACCCTTTAAATTGTAAACCCCAAACCCCGACCCCCTCTCATGCACTCTCTCTCTCTCTCGGTCTCTCTTGGTGAAGCCCCACCACTCGGATCCCCCGCCTCTGCCACCTCATTGCCCCACCCCGGCCACCTCTGCCGCCTCACTGCTCCACCTCACCTCCTCCGCCGCCTCACTGCCCCACCCTCCGCCCCTTTTGCGCCGGACTGCCCCACCGCTGGCCACCTCATTGCCCACGAAGAAGATGGATCAACAGTGGTGACGCATGTGACGACTTGCTACAGTATAAGGTAAATTATTTTTTTTGGAGTGTAATTCGGTTCTAAAGTTCTGATTTAGGATAATTTTGAGCGTAATTTAGATTAGGTATGGTATGATTTAGGGTAATTGCTTGAAAATTATGATTTAGGGTAATTGCTTGAAAATTCTGATTTAGGGTATGCTTGAAAATTCTAATTTAAGGTAATTGCTTGAAAATTCTGATTTAGGATAATTGATGGGATACTTCTGATTTGTTAGATAATTTTGGCAGTTGGCAATTTTAATTTTTTTAAGAAATATATCAACTAGTGATGGCAATGATAAGTAATCTCATTTAAATTAGGAAAATTAAATGTTCATCAGAATAATATTATTTGTTGGGTTATTTCATTAAATTTGAGATTCGTATGTTTTTTTGACATGAGGAAGCAAGTATATGCAATTTATGGCGAAATATAGTGTAATGAATTATTTATTTTCTTTATGTTGGATGAAAGGTAATTAGTTTGATATTACCATACTGTATAGTAATTGGAGAAATATTTGAATGTTGTTGGCTATATATATATATATATATATATTTTTATGATTTCTCGGTTTTTTACTAATTATAGGTGTGCTCGTACCCTCCCTTTCTCAAAGAATTGTGCAAAGGCCAATCCGAGAACCAACAACATTTCATAAGGTGCTTACTTTTCATAAGGTGCTTATATTAGAATTGGGGTTAGGGTAATAGTTGGAGTATGTATATGTAGTTATGTCAAAATTAGGATGTAATGTATGAATATGGAAATTGATCAAGGTAATTATTATTTTTTCTTCATTTGATCCACATTACCTATAAGCAATTGTTATTGGTGTATATACATCTAGCATTGTAATGAATTAAGGGTTATTCCAATCAAGAGAGTAATAAGGTTCAATTGTAAGAATGTTGTTATTGCATAGTACCGGTTAATAATAGAGCTTAATTAAGAGAGTAATAGGCTTATCAGAAAAAAGAATGATCATATGAAGTACTATGCATCAGAATATTTATGCCTTTTCTTTTAACTTTTTTGAAATATCTTTAAAAAAAATATAAAATAAAGCTTTCTTTTTGGCATTCAATATTTTTATGTCAATTTCATATTTTTTTTTTGTTGTGCGTTACTTGCTTTAATTGTACATAAGTAGGATTGAAAGAAAAGTTAGTAAATATTTTTCATTGTACATAAGTAGGATTGAAAAGAAAGTCAAGTTAATAAATATTTTCCTTTATACATCTTATGGATTGAAAGAAAAAGATGAGTTTTTAGTGCCAAAAAAAATGATCATATGAAGTATTATGCATCAGAATATTTATGTCTTTTCTTTTAACTTTTTTGAAACATCTTAAAAAAATTATACAATAAAGTTTTGTTTTAGCATTCAATATTTTTATGTCAATTTCCTTTAATTTTTATTTTGTTGTGCGTTACTTGCTTTAATTGTTTACATACAGTTTAAATCTTCTGAAATTTATACACCAATAAGCACATTTTGATTTGTCGGTTTTTACTAATTATAGTTGTGCTCGTACCCTCCCTTTCTCAAAGAATAGCGCGAAGGCCAACCCGAGAACCAGCAACATTTCATAAGGTGTTTACTTTTTTTTTTTTTTTTTTAGTATGAGTTATCTCTGAATTTTTGTATAAATATGTGGTTGCATTTAGTACCAGACCTTGTACCAGTGAGATTAAATCAGTAACAAACTTAGTGCCAGCATAAATATATATTGTTGCATTCAGTTCCAACTTAGCACCAGTTTAATAAAGATCAATTGACCTGTATTGATCAATACCAATTTAGCATCAGTATAGTGATAGCATGTTGCACAATTTTTTTTCATATTAGCCTCATTTAAGCCAATTGTAGCACGTTTATTTTTTTTTTAAACATAGGATGGCCAGGGGACGACCTAGGAGACCACCACCAGGGGACCCTGTTGATGAGCCCATTCCCGCGGATAGCACAGAGCATTTCAGTCCATTATTATGGATGAGTCACGCGGAGCACCGAGTCTGTATGGCATCCCGAGAGGTATGTGATTATTTTTATTTTTAAATTTAAATTGTGCCAAGTTCTCGTATTTCCAAGTTCTTATGTTGTTTACTTTTTTCAACGCAGAGTGAGGACATTTTAGATGCCAGGAGTCGGTACTATGGTATGCAGTACTACTCGCTGATGGACCCATATCTACGAAACTTGGGGTTGCACCATTTGGTCGATATCTTGGAGTCAGAGGCTAAGGCCATCAATGTGTCCCTTATTGCAGGACTAGTGGAGCGATGGCGTCCCGAGACGCACACGTTTCACTTACCATTCGGAGAGATGACAGTGACTCTCCAGGACGTCAGTGCCCTATGGGGTTTGCCCATCCAGGGTGTGCCCATTGGTGGTATATCTGACCCCACTGAAGCTGAGGAGAAGACGATTAATGCCCGGCTCGCAGAGCTGTTGGGAGCGCAGCCAAGTATACGGGATAATGGTGGAAAGTCCAGATATGCTTTGAAGATGAAAAAGCTCCGAACTCTGTTTCAGGCAGGCCTGCATTGGGGTTCGACACAGCTCGAGATTGAGAGGTACTCATACAAACTACTCTACATATATTTATTTTGCACTATATTTTTTTTTCCCAAAAATAAGTTGCTTTGTAATTTTGACATTACAGATACACACGAGGCTTCGTGATGGACTTGTTTGGTTCTGTTATGTTTGCTGATTCAAATGGTGATAGCATTCCGATATGCTATCTAGAGCTATTGCGAGACCTTAAAGGGTCAACAAAGTACAACTGGGGTGGGGCAGTCCTGGCACATCTTTACTACAACTTGTGCCAGAGTTGCAAGGTTAGTATGCTATTGTTATGCACCTATGGTCTTATTTTAATTATATAACTTGTCTCTGACGGCTAATATTCTTCAAATTACAGCCGAAAACTAAGAATATGTTCGGCCCGGTACTTCTACTGCAGCATTGGTCATGGTCACGACTACCGGTGGGGGTACCTGAGCCGAATGTGTCGCCCGATTGGGGACAGCCGGATGGTGCAAATTGCCCGGCATTTGGCAAGAAATGGTACGGACATCACGAGTACACCAACCAGCCTCATGGGAAGCCAATAGGTATTAGGCTGGTTCGAGGTCAGCTCCAGAGTCTGGGTGACACGCATGTGATATGGACTCCGTACACAGATCTATACACTCAGGAGCTGCTGCCGCAGACTGTAGTGGATGATCAGGAGATGTGGTTCTACCGGGATCCACTGGTATGCTTCTGGATAGTGGAGCACCACAATCCAGACCGGGTGCTCCGTCAATTTGGAGATCCTCCACTCATCCCTGCAGATCTAGATGTCCCGAGATTTGTGATTAAGAGTCTACACGGGTGAGTTATTTTATTTTAGCATTTTGTAATTAACATTAGTCTCACATATACATACCAATCTCCATTTAATATATATACATATATAGTTCACATACAGCATTCAATTTCTAGTTCTAGTTCTACTGGCATGGGTATTTTATTTGCTATATTTCTTGTTTGTTATCTATCAATTGTTATAAGATCTAGACACCTAGAGACACATTCTCATTAAACGGATAGATAAGATTAAGATAGCAATCACCCCTTCGTTTGATCTCCTTCATAACTAAAGGATTTACAAAAGATAGAATGAAATTGTATTTCATTAATTCAAAGTACAGATACATGATGCATCATGTGTTTATAGTCACAGTTTACAAGTATAGAAATCTTATTTGCTTCTGTTGACTTGGTCAACACTGTGTTTCTTCTAGTAATCAGCCACACTGTGATTAAAATCAATTCCTTCATATATGAAAAAGTAATATTGAGAAAATAAATTTTTATGTTTCTACCTACTACTAGTATTCAAAGTTTATTCATCACAAACCAATAGCTACAATAGTAACCCAACTCATCTTTGACATTGGGTGCAAAGATTTAATTTTTCTTATTCCACTGTGCATTATTAGTGTGCAATTCCTGCATATTTGTGTAGAGATAATTATATTTACTAGAAGATTTGGGTTCAGATCTGTCAAACAGCAAACCGAATTCACAACAAAACACTCTATTATTTAAATTGTATTTTTTCTCTCATCATTCTATCTTAGTAAAATGAAATTGAATTCAACTCAATTGGCAAAAAGTAGATTCATAGCATGCTTGGAATAACATGTTGGATTTATTGTCAACCTCGTTGGATTTAATGCCAACATTGAGCATATATGTAATCTAATTATGCATTGTTTACTGTCATATATGATTGTCAATTAAAGTGATCAAATAAGGAAGTAGACAATCAATATATTCATTAGGATGTGGTCCACAAATGTATAGAACAATTTAGGCAAAAATCAAATCATTGATGGACTGATTCTGAAATTTGCAATTAAGGAAACCAAATTTTCAGCTGCTGCGCGGATTTTGATGCATTTGCACGTTTTTTGATGCACGCTTTTTAAGTTGGCATGTGGCAAAAAATTGGTTTAGGGTTAGGGTTAGGGTTTGGCAATATGCCGGCTCTACATCTCTATAAATAGGTTGGTCCCCAAAGCACAAGGACATACGAAAAGTTACAAAATTTTCTAGCCGTCATCTAGTCAATTCTGTAGCCTTCTCTACTTCTTCTCCATTAAAAAATAGAGAGGTGAGATCATTAAAAAATTGTAAACACGATCTCACAAGGGCAGTCTTGTAGCTTTGGAAGGCTTTATCCTAACACTAAGGAGGCTGCCGACGCTTCAACCTCTACATCGGCACGAAGTTTTTCTTGCCGCTATCTTACAAGTTCATCAACCGCTTTTGAGAGAAGTTGTGCATAAATACTCTAATGGAGTCAGGTATTGCGTCTGCTCCCTAAGAATTGATGAATTTTGCATGATGACCATTTTGGCATAGGTAGATAAATAGTGGCATATAGAATTGAATTGTTTATGTGTAACAATAAGGGTCCAACAAGTGGTATCAGAGCCACTCCTATGCCAATTTGGAATATTTGTTTAGGATTGATCTAGAGAATAAGCAATTGATTGTTGATTTTTCAATTGCTTTGAAATTGTTTACTATGTATTTTTTGCGCTATTCTCTGTGTTGAAATAGGCCTCTCTGTTGCTACTATGGGGATTACTATAATAATCCAACAAAATATATATATATATATATATATATATATATATATATATATATATTTTATGGTCAATAAATCAAACTTTTCCAAAATGAATTACGGTCAATATTTTATTATCAAAGTTTTGGAATTATATTCGGGTCAAATTAATCATGGTATGTTACTATGTTAAAATTTATGTTTTTTTGATTAAAACATAGTAAAGTTATTCTATTAAGACATTTTTTAAAGTATTCCGCTGCTATTTTGGTAAAGCCAAATTTTAGAAACTGTAGATTATTGTAATGCAATTAAAATTTTCCTTTTGCGTTAGTTTAATTGCACATTTAGATTATATAATTAGAGTGTAAATTATTATTCTTTTAAAGGCAAAGGGATATGTAATTTGGATTTGAATTAATTGATTTCTAATTGTACCCAAAGGTACCTCTTTTGATGAGGTTAATTCAAATACATTTTATGAAGGAAGTTAAGGTGCAATTAATGGATGTAATCATTATCGGCCCAAAGGAAGGTAATGGCTACAAAAATTATTTGTGCAAGTGAGTAATAATAAAGTATAGTGATGATCAAAAATTTTACACATATGTCAACATTGTCGGCCCAAAGGAAGGCATGTTGTTCGGTATGTTCTAGGTTATCAGTACTTTATTATTGTGCCAAAGTATCATAAGAAATTGACCTGTTACCCAAAGGTAGCCGCTTAATGGAAACCGATACTTTGGTTTTATGATGATATTAAGACTCATAAAATATTTGGTGATTTATTAAGACAAGTTGCAACACTTTGAACGTAACAATGTCAAGGCAAGTTCTGTCTAGGCAAGTCGGAATTTGAAGTGAATCCTTGTGATCCCTGACTTACCTGGGAACTTACCTGGTTGTGAAATTCTGATGCGTTGTGACAATAAGGGAAAATCATCAAATATTTTTTAGCATTATGGCCTTTACTAGAATTAATAATTTAAAATTTAAAATTTCTGAATTAAGACTAAATCGTGTTTATGGTGTGTTTTTTGTGAATCAGCTAGCATTACTATGAGTCTTAAGGATATGCCTATGTTGAATGGGACCAATTTCAAGTATTGGAATGAGAGCTTAATGATAGTTTTCGGTGTTATGGATCTGGACCTTGCGTTTAGAGAAACTTGTCCCACTATTACGGATGCAAGTACTTCTGATCAAAAGAAGGAAAAAGGAAAAGTGGGACAGGTCTAATCGCATGAGTCTCATGATAATGAACGGTCCATTCCAGAGGTATTTCGAGGCACTATTTCAGAGTCCATTTTGAGCGCTAAACTCTACCTTAAGGACATTGAGAAAAGATTTGTCAAGAATGAGAAAGGTGAAATAGGAACACTCTTGACAAAACTAGTCTCAATGAAATATAAGGAAAAGGAAATATTAGAGAGTACATCATGGAGATGTCTAATGTCGTTTCTAAGCTTAGGGCACTAAAGATGGAGATCTCTGATGATCTTCTAGTGCACCTAGCGTTGATCTCTCTTCCCTCACACTTTGGACAGTTTAAAATCAGCTATAATTGTCAGAAGGATAAATGGACAATAAATGAGTTGATTTCACACTGTGTGGAGGAAGAGGAGAGGCTGAAACGGGATAAGACTAAAAATGTCTATGTTGCTACTACCTCTAAGACTAAGGGTGGAGTCAAGCGCAAGAATCCGGACAAGTCTAAGGATACTAAAGCTGCAGTCTCGACACAGGAGAACAAACCGGATAAGGGCAAGTCAGTTGCAAAATCTGATGAGCCGGTTTGCTTCTTCTGCAATGGAGCAGGACACAAGAAGAAATACTGTCAGGCTTACCACGCATGGCGTGCTAAGAAAGATATATCTCTTGCTTTGGTTTGTACAGAAGTTAATTTGATTTTTGTATCTAGATACACTTGGTGGATAGATTCAGGAGCAACTACTCACATAAGTGTATCTTTGCAGAGCTGCCAAAGTTACCGGAAGCCAAGTGATGATGAAAGATTCATTTTTGTGGGCGATGGTAGCAAGGTTGAAGTGCAAGCTATTGGAGTATTTAGATTATTATTAAAATCAGGCTTTTATTTGGATTTGCATGAAACTTTTGTTGTTCCGTCTTTTAGACGAAATTTAATTTCTGTATCATCTTTGGACAAGCATGGTTTTGCTTGTAATTTTGGTAATGGAAAATTTAATTTGTTTCATGATTCAAAGTGTATTGGCTCTGGTTTTCTTTCTGTTTATCATAATCTATACACATTGGATGTAAATAGCTCGTACATTGAGGCTTTGCAAACAGATACAAGGAAAAGAAAATTAACAAATGAGAACTCAGCCACATTATGGCACAAGCGATTAGGTCACATTTCTATAAAAAGAATTAAACGCCTTGTGTCAAATGAAATTCTCCAACCCTTAGATTACTCGGATCTTAATGATTGTGTCAATTGCATAAAAGGGAAACAAACCAACTTAAGGAAATATCAAGCTAGAAAGTGTTCGAAAGTCTTAGAATTGATACATACGGATATCTGTGGTCCGTTTCCAATGGCCACAAGAAATGGACACCGTTATTTCATTTCTTTCATAGACGACCATTCGAGATATGGCTATGTATATTTTATTAAAGAAAAGGCTCAAGCCCTTGACATGTTCAAAAGTTTCAAGGCGGAAGTTGAGCTACAACTCAACAGACGCATTAAGGCCATCAGATCTGACCGTGGTGGAGAATACTATGGCAGATATGATGGATCAGGTGAACAACGTCGAGGGCCTTTTGCTTAGCTCATAGATGAATGCGGAATTGTCCCTCAGTACACATTGCCTGGTTCGCCAGCAATGAACGGAGTATCTGAGAGGCGCAATAGAACGCTTAAGGACATGGTAAGGAGTATGATTAGTCGTACTACTTTACCAGATAATCTATGGGGTGAGACCTTAAAGTCTGCAGCTTATATTCTTAATAGGGTACCCACTAAAGCAACTAACAAAATCCCATACGAGATTTGGACCTGACGTAAGCCAAGTTTAGGTCATTTGCGAGTATGGGGATGTCCAGCTGAGGCAAGGCCTTACAAACCTGCCGAAAAGAAACTGGATGAAAGGATAGTTAGTTGTTATTTTATTGGGTATGCTGAGCGCTCAAGGGATTATAAATTTTATAATCCTACAGAACATAATGTATTTGAGACGGGAAATGCGAAATTTTTTGAGGATGTTGAGTTTGTGGGGGGTGAGAAAATAATTGATTTCGAAGATGAATATGCAAATATTCCATTAGGTGTTGCGAGTTTTGTGGATATAGATCTGAGTTTTACTCAAAACACCATTACGGACGAAATCATTATTGAAACTCAAACTCAACAAGATGAAATAGCACAAAATGAAAATACAAAGACGGGTGTAGGCCACTCAGGGTCGCACGAAGGTTTGGAAGATGCTGTTATAGGCCAGATTGTTTTAGATAATGCTGGAAATCCTTAGGAAAATTTAGAAGAGCCAATTAGGAGGTCCACTAGAGAGAGAATGCCTGCAATATCTTCGGATTATGTAGTATATCTTCAAGAGCATGAGTTAGATGTTGGTATGTTAGACAATGATCCCATTAATGTCAAACAAGCCATGGAAAGCTCTAACTCTCACAAGTGGACCGCTGCCATGAATGAGGAAATAAAATCTATGGCAGACAATGACGTTTGGAAAATTGTCTCATTACCAGCAGGAAAGAGAACCATTGGTTGCAAATGGATATTTAAAACCAAGCGGGACTCGAAGGGTAATGTAGAGAAATATAAGGCACGTCTTGTCGCTAAAGGTTTTACTCAAAAAGAAGGCATTGATTATAAAGAGACTTTCTTTCCGGTTTCACTGAAAGACTCTTTAAGAATCATATTGGCATTAGTGGCACATTTCAATTTGGAGCTTCATCAGATGGATGTTAAAACTGCGTTTCTTAATGGTGACATTGAAGAAACAATTTATATGATGCAACCAGAAAACTATGTATCAGGAGATGCAAAGTCCATGGTATGCAAACTTAAAAAATCCATCTATGGGCTAAAGCAGGCGTCTCGTCAGTGGTATTATAAATTTCACAATGTGATTGTCTCATTTGGATTCGAGTCTAACATTGTGGATGAGTGTATATATCTCAAGTTCTGTGGGAGTAAATTTGTATTTCTGGTTTTATATATCGATGACATTTTGCTTGCCAGTAACGATATAAATATGTTGCAACAAACTAAGAACTTTCTAATGAAAAATTTTGAGATGAAAGATCTTGGTAATGCATCATTTGTCCTAGGGATAGAAATACTGAGGAATAGAACCCAAGGTATATTAGGATTATCCCAAAGGAATTATATCGATAAGGTTTTGGTAAGATATGGCATGCAGAACTGTAAACCAGGAAATATCTCTGTGGCAAAGGAAGACAAGTTCAGTCTAAACCAGTGCCCGAAAAAAATTCAGAAAAGGAAGTAATGCTACAGTATCCATATGCCTCAGTCGTTGGGAGCATCATGTATGCACAAGTGTGTACGCGTCCGGATATTGCGTTCATCACTGGCATGCTAGGGAGATACTTGTCAAATCCAGGTCCAGATCATTGGAAAGCTGCCAAGCGAGTCTTGAGGTACCTAAAGCGAACAAAAGACCATATACTCACGTATCGGAAATCGGAGAAGCTAGAGATCATTGGCTATACCGACTCTGATTTTGGAGGATGTCAGGATATCATGAAATCAACATCCGGCTACATTTACATGTTAGAAACTAAATTCGTTCAAATATATGAAAATATTTAATTGTTAGGAATTTAATTTTCTTCAATGTCTTATCTAATTGAATTCAAATTCTTTTATTTTGTTTATTCAAACTTTTTTGTTTTGCTATATCAATGGTATTTAAATATTGAAAAGTTTAGAATGAACTAACCTTGCGCGGTGTACAAACAAAAATTAGCATATGGATTTAGTCTGGTCCATGCGCGGTTTACCAAAATATTTTGGCGCTGAGAATTTCCTGGTCCACGTGCGGAGCACAACAAAATGCGCGGTTTAACAAAATGACACTAAATATCGCGCAGCGCACAAATCCTTTCACGTGCGATAATGGGTCGCGGTATATCACGCACAAACGGCTCCAACTAAATATCGAACCAAATTTGATCAGATATTATCAAACCACCCAGATTTCATTATTAATGGAGCTTTGACGTTGACTATTGTTAACTGAAATGAGTTTTAAATTAGCTCAAACATATGCAATCAACTAAAGGAAGAGATATGGGGACACAAGCATTTTTTTTAATCTGACCATATCGGACAAAAGTTTTCTTGTTGATCTCCCTTCTAATTTCCAATAATATTTGAGAAAAACTTTGAAGTGGAGATTAATAATAAAAAAAAAATTGGAACCGGAAATTTAATCTCTCTTTATTGGAACCGAGAATTTAATCTTCGATTTCGGACTGTTTCGAACTATAATTTTTTTTTGTTTGCTGAAAGTTTGTATAAAACCGGAGATTTAATCTTCAGTTTGGACATATTTTGAAATTTATCTGCATGAGTTGTAGATTTTGAAATTTAATATTTTTAGTATTAATAAAAATTTCGGATTAATATACAAATACACAAATAATAAACAATCAGAGAATGAAGTTAAGAAGGGAGTCGTTGACAAAAATAATATGTCCACTTCAAAGCTTCCATTTATAAAATATCCAGAACATTAGAAATAAATTAAATGACATTTCGAGTAAGTTTCAGATTTTATTTTCTCAAAATATTTCGTAGTAGCTAGTTTTATATTTTCATATAATTTGAGTAAATACTTGTAAGTACTAAAAAATTGAAAAACAATTCCAAAAAAAGTCTAAAAATAGAAAAATTAGAAGTGACGTGTCTGTGTCTAGACGTATCGTATGATTTCAAAAAAAATTAGGACACAACACAAACACTACTTGACATGACATCTCATATTGTGCCGTATCCTTTACCATGTGCGTCAGCTCGTGTGTCTGGTTTGATCTGGTCTCATCAATTAGAAAAAAAAAATGTGATGGCGAAATGTTAACTAATTATAAGATTCCGTATTAATTGTGTACACCTAAAATAGGACAAGTACAACTTTGATCACTAGTCAACACGCTATGTAAAGAAACTTCTTATATATATAATATAATATGAGTCAAGGACTACATGTAAATAAAATAGAAGAAAGACATCTTTCACTAATTATCATATATAATAGAGTTCTTTAGTCGTTAAAAGCGAGTTCACTCTATTTGTATATTGTTCAGTTAAAACTTTACATGCCCTTTGTTTGAACAATTTTAGTTGCTATGTGAAAGCCTTTTCTTCTGTTTGAGAGGGAGAGGTTTTGAACAGATTGAGAGGGGAGGAACGAGCAGGGGGTGGATGGGGAACTTGTCCAAGCCCTTTGGACCATCTTTGTCCATTGTAAATTTTTCTCCATTACTTAAAAATGGAAGCCTCCATTATATTTTAAATATTATGTTTCATGCTAGCAGGATGGAATCAATTAGTTTGTTTAGAAATGTAAAATTGAAAATAACATAGTTTAATATAAGTAATAATTAACCTGCTTCATAAAAATATAAGTAAATAATAATTTTAATTTCATGAGTTAATGAATTTTCTATACGATATTACAATTTTTTTCTATTACAAATAAATTAATCTATAATAGAAGAAACATTTATAATCAGAAATCAAATTTATTAATAGCGAAATTAAATTGTTTTATATTACATATCAAAGAAAGAACAATGGATGCCTCCATTAGTTGGAAAAATTGAGATTTCAAATAACATGTTGAATGCTGGATTTAGATTTAAAAAAAAAAACTATTGAATTCCTTATTGGTTCAAAGGGCTTAGGATAAGTCTGCGCATACAACATGTTATTATTCCTTTAATTTTTGAATTCCTTATTCCTTTAATTTATTATTTTTACAGTCCAACTGTTCGCAGACTGTAAATCCAGTAATGTATTTGATATTTTGATCACGCCATAATGTATTTACAGTCGAACTTTAGACCCTCTACGGCTGCCTTATTGCACCCGATTATCTTGTGACAGTTTTGTCGTCATTGTATCAAGTTATCAACAACAAGGTTATCTATCTCATTAATTTTTTTTTGGGTGACATTTTCCCGAATCGTTACTATTCGTTTAATTTCTCTCTAGCTTTATCTATCTCATTAATTTTTTTTGGGTGACATTTTCCAGAATCGTTACTATTCGTTTAATTTATCTCTAGCTTTATCTATCTCATTAATTTTTTTTGGGTGACATTTTCCAGAATCGTTACTATTCCTTTAATTTCTTTCTAGCTTATCTATTCCTTTAATTTCTCTCTAGCTTATCTATTTCTGTTACAGTTTCCCGCCTTGACTTTGAACGACAAAGTCACTGTCATAGATAAAGCTAGAGAGAAATTAGGAAACGTGACGATTCGGTAAATGTCACCCAAAAAAATTAAACAAATAGATAAGTTAGAGAGAAATTAAAGGAATAGTAACGATTCGGTAAGTGTCACCCAAAAAAATTAAAGGAATAGCTAGAGAGAAATTAAAGGAATAGTAACTAGTCGGTGAATGTCACCCAAAAAAAAATAAAGGAATAGATAAGCTAGAGAGAAATTGAAGGAATAGTAACGATTCGGTAAATGTCACCCAAAAAAAAATAAACGAATAGACAAGTTAGAGAGAAATTAAAGAAATAGTAACGATTCGGTAAATGTCACCCAAAAAAATTAAAGGAATAGCTAGAGAGAAATTAAAGGAATAGTAACTAGTCGGTGAATGTCACCCAAAAAAAATATAAAGGAATAGATAAGCTAGAGAGAAATTAAAGAAATAGATAATCTGTAACCGAATAGTAGCTAATATGTCTCTATAAATGTCACCCAAAAAAAAAAAAAAAAGAGCTAGGGAGAAATTAAAGAAACAATCAATGGCGGAAGCTAATGGAAGCAGTGTAACTTTCGAGCTGATGAGCGCCCTCAACCGCACACGGCGTGCCTACAACCGAGCGGGCAGAGCCATTGCACCAGAGCAGGAGAACAGGGAGCTTCGCCTCGTGGGTGCCAACTTAGTTGTGATGGGGGTATTCAACACTGCAGTTTCATATCGCGCCGTCATCAATATTCCTCCGGCAAGTCCAAACTACATGCATGTCATCCCCTTTGTCATTCAATGTTTCCCGTTCTTCGCTGGGATCATCCTAATGGCAACCGGCTGGCTCTTGATTGTCAGTGATAACCCACGCCAGCACGGCCGTCTTGTAAAGACCATCCTGTTCCTTGCGTTCATTGCATCTGCTTTAACCATGGGAGTTCTACTCTAGGACGTACTCCTCTTCTTCAGGTTGATCTGAATTAGTCTGCTTTTTTGTATTTTGTATGTGGGTGAGCTTTATTTTGGGTTCCACGTACTGCATATCTGTGGATATCTGTCGGTTTAATTTGTGATCTTTGTTTCGTTCTTTCAAGTCTTTTCTGAATAAGTACAAAAGGTGCCTTCTTTAATTTTGTAGTCCAAATGTTGAAGGCAATAAGGAATTATTCAATAGTTTTGTGTTTGTATTGTGTCATTGTTAGTAGTGTTAATTTGTTTTGTGTTTGTATTGTTTATTACATCTTCATATTTGATTTTTATAATTACCTGTAATTGTCTTTACAAGCAATTGTTTTTGTCATGCATTACATACAATTTCATTTATATGTAATTGTATTTTACAATTTCAATTAATGTAATTGTAAATTTACGTAAAATTTGGATTCAATCAATCACCGTTCAATTTATTTTAAGACGTGTTTCACTTTAAAATTTGTTTGTTAAAATTTGTTTGTACAGATTTTAAAACGAGTCGAATAATTTTAGAGCTCATTAAACCTAAAAGTATACTACTCCGTTCTACCGGCCATTTTGATTAATATCCCTGAAATAATTGAAAATTTTATAAATGCCCCTGCTCCCAACTTTTTTTTAATTATGCCCTGACCGCCTGGGCCTCGGGCGGCCCAAAAAAGCCTATGGAGCGCCGGCCCAAATGGCGGCCCACAACACAAGTGAGGCGCCCCCCCATATGGCGCCCCATAAGCCAAGTGAGGCGCCCCCCCATCTGGCGCCCCACTGCCCATCTCTTTTCCCCGCGAGCCACCCCTCCTCTGCCTCTTCTCCCCCATTTTTTTTGCCGAAAAAGAGAGGAAAAAAAGAGAAAAAAAGAGAAAAAAGAAGAAGAAAGAAGCCGTTCCGAGCCGACCCCTCTCTGCCTCGCGCCTCGATTCGCTTCTCTCTCGATCGAACAAGTGAGTTCTCTTTT